>WWPM01016000.1:5858-19435 GCA_023279145.1 Glomeris maerens | reverse complement strand
ACTACGTCCATTTGCTACTATTCATCTAGATTTCTTGGGACCATTCAGCGTTAGCAAGAAGGATAAAGAACTTCTAGTGATGATTGATAACCTGACAAAATTTGTAAGAATACGATCATACCCAAGCTGCTCCTCAGTCCATGTCCTATCATTCATGAAGGAATTTGTTAGCGACTATGGATTACCAGAACGAATAATCACAGACCGAGGAACATGTTTCACTTCCAAAGCATTTCAAGATTATTGTCGATGTCACCACGTGAAACACACTCTCACATCCACACAGCGTCCACAAGCTAACGGTCAAGTAGAACGGATAAATCGAGTACTCACACCAATGATCGCTGCAGCTTTGGCAACTTCAAAGTCAAGTAGTTGGACACAATTGTTGGCCGATGCACAAAGATGCATAAACTGGAGTCCAAGTAAATCAACAGGCAAGTCCCCATTCGAATTATTGTTTGGTTTTAAACCAGCGAACCAGGGAGATATTCCACCGGAACTGATTCCAGACAACAACCCATATACAAATCCCGAACAGTTGCGTCAAGAAGCAATTCAACGTATTGTGAAAGCGCAAGAAAACAACAAGGTTTATTATGATAAACGACATTGCATGGCCTACAAGTATTCCACTGGAGATATTGTGATGGTTAGAAGACTGCCGGAGGCGACTGGTGCCTCTACCAAAGGGCAAGCATGCAACCGAGGCCCATTAGTATTTACTGCAATTCTACCTTCTGACACGTACAAACTGACAGATCTTCGTGATTATGGCCAAGGACGACTCAGACGTTCAGGTTACACAAATACAGCTCATGCCTCTCAATTAAAATTATTTCATCTCATCGACGAAGACGAGACAATCCAAGAAGAAGCAGATGACAATAACGAAATGAACCAAGAAGAAGCAGACGATGTCGAGACGGATAGCAACGAAGTTTTGGTTCAAGTTGAACCTATCGACAATGAAACCAGTAAGAAGGAAGACCCTGAAAGTAGACTGATGCAGACCATAACTACACGACCCCAAAGGGAAAGAAGACGTCCTAAACATTTAAAGGATTATCACGTTAATGTTCAATAGTTAATTACGTATTGCGTTACTGTTCATTGTAAAATTGAATCATTTGTATTTGTTGTACGCCGAGGACGGTTTATTTAGGATAGCCGAATGTAGGCTAAACTCCTTTCTATAAAGCGCTGTAGTAACTATGTATATGACTTGCAATTTGTGGTAGTTGCTAAGCAGTTGCATTTGTGCTGTCAACATAGACAGTAGTAATAAAGGTTTTCTGTTCCTAAAAACGAAGCTTTTATTGAAGTTGAAGACTGAAGATTACACATGGATGCCATCTTGGATTTCTAACATGATATGTGCAATTAGTTGCCATCTTGGATTTCTGTAATTTGACACCATATTGGAATTGAATTAATTGGTACCATTGTGGATTTCAACAAAACATTAAATAAAATGTATTATAAGGCGCTATCTTGTTTTCTTCTCTTAAAAGTGGTGATGGGCAAAGTGGGAGTAAGGGCTAAATTCATCTGCAGGTGGGCACTCAAAATAGAACCCAAGGCGTTTCCCCTAATACTTTATTACCCCCTAATGGATTTTCACACTTGGATGGCACATTACACTTTTCACATGTTCCTCGGATTCACTAAAAATAACACAAAAGTATTGCAAGGTCTATTTTTGGAATTTACTATACTTTTAGCACCTCAAAGAAGGGAAAGACAAAGACTATCTATGCACCAATGGACAAAGTCCAAACATGCCCAAACATGTCCAAACTTACCAAAAAACACATTCAAGGGCACAGGCAATAAACTTTTACAGTTTTAAGAAAATTGACCAATAGGAAAGCACAAAAACATCATAAATAACTTTACACAAACCCTAACCAATCGTATCACCTCAATGGGGTATATAAACCATGACTTTCAACTGAGAAAATATTCTCTGATGTGAGATCACCAAGGTACGACTCCGAGTTTTCTTCGTTCATCTCGCCATTCAGCTAGTACACAAACTGTTCCACTCAACTCTACAAAATCAATGATGGCCTTATCATCCGCTTTGAATAGAGAGGTACGGTAAGCCGCGCTTTAATTTACTAATCATCTTGTAGGTTTTTAATAATTTATTTCTAATAAACAACGGGTGTTATTATAGGCTACCTATGATAGTCTGTGCATGATTATTGATCTTGATGGATTCAGTATAAACGGTGAATTCATGCCCCGTGAATTGGGCTACGCTGCTCTCACGTCGCAAGAAAGTGGAGTCTACAGATTCGACCCCCGCATCTACCTACACAACTTAACGGAAATCGACAGAAGAACAGCGGGATTCTGCGCATATCAAGTGCACGGCATGTTGTGTTACCCCGATATTGACGAGCCAACGTGTAAAAGTACGAATCTAGAAAAGATTGTATGTATGTTATATAATAAGTTCAAACAAGGCAACAGTTGTACTGTGGGGTACAAAGGCGGTCACATAGAGAAAAACCTTCTCGCAAAATTAAACATTGAATCTTTAAACGTTGAAAATCTCGGCTGTCCACGCTTTTGCGATATTCGCATTCGTCCGTACGTAAATAATTCTGAAAACTGTGGATTCCACAAACACTACAAAGGAACAGGACTGCCACACTGCGCACGCCAAGAAGTAGAGGCCTTCCGGTTTTGGTTGAAAAACGTGTATTCGAACATTGTTGGGAAAGAAGACTATAAGATTGATTTCGAATGCTACCGCTCGCGTGATTCTAAATGCTAGTCTGGTTGGGGTGAAATCCATCGTGATTGGTCCGTGTTGGTACCTCCTTCCCCACATTACCTCGGATGAACACCTAACCAAACCATAGCAGCGCTTCGCGCTGCTAGGGGGGGGCTCCGCCCCCCCTAACCCCCTGGCCTCGCTTCGCTCGGGAGAAACCTAACCTAACCTTAAAGATAAGTATTCAATCCTGAAGTAAGAATGCAGATGGGCGGCGAGATAGCCAATCAGGATGGATTTCACCCCAACCAGCCTAGCATTTAAAATAACGCCTACCGCTCGTATCGTAAAGAAGGAGAGTTTGGAGATCTTTCGATTGTAAACGAGCGCAATAAACAAGATGTCAAAGGAGCAATCAAGGAGTGATGATGTTGCGTTCCTGTGTGACGAAATGCGTTCAGTACATATCGAACCTCAAGTGTTGGAACATCGCGCAAATAATGTTAAAGAAAACGATAACCCTGTCAAATTACGCAAAAGATGTAATGTAGGATCGCACTGTATCGGTAGAAATTTATATGTTACAACAAAGGATAACTGCATGACTATTAAATCCTACGAATTCGATTACGAACGCGATAGCATGCGTAAGTCGGAAATTGTTTTGTCTTCACGCGCTGTGTATAACCTAAGCCGCATTATTCGTAGATTTGATGGTGCTATGTAATTACGATTAATAAAATGTTTGATAAAAAGTACACAAGATAATAAGTCTTTGATTCGCGCGTCAGTCGGAGATGAAGACGTAAACAATAAGATATCTTACTTTAGTATGTAATGGATAATTGAGACAAAAGAATTCATTCGTAACCCTACTACCATGGAGGCTAGTTGGGAGCGAGTTTACTATGACCCAAAGGAGGCCGGCGGGTATTCTAGCATCAGTAAACTACAAGAGGGCACAAACACATCCAACAGAGGAAGTTTGGTCAAATGGTTATCTGGAGAAGACACTTATACCTTACACAAACCGTATCGGAAACAGTTTAAAAGAAATCGCGTAATTGTTTCTTATATGGATGAACAATGGCAGGCTGATCTTGCGGATATGACTACGTTATTAAAATACAACGATGGCTACAAGTATATTCTTACATGTATAGATGTTCTGTCAAAGTACGCGTGGGCAGTCCCATTAAAAAGGAAAACTGGTAATGAACTTGTTATAGCATTTCAAAAGATATTTAGTGGGGGAAGAAAGCCTAACAAGTTGAACACTGATCAGGGTAAAGAATTTGAAAACAGAACGTTTAAGTCATTCCTTAAGAAACACGAAATCCACTTCTTCACAACACGAAGTGATAAAAAAGCAAGTGTAGTCGAAAGATTTAACAGGACATTGAAATCCCGTATGTGGAAGTATTTTACTGCACGTAACACGTACAAATACATAGATATTTTGGATGACTTGTTAACGGGGTACAACAATAGTAAACATAGATCAATTGGTACATCTCCTTCATTGGTTACAACATCCAATGAAAATGCAATTTGGCATAAACTTTACGATGATATTCATCCTGTTGTTGCAAAATATAAATATAGCATAGGAGACAGTGTTCGTGTTAGTCGAGCAAAGGCGGTGTTCGAGAAAGGTTACGAGGCAAATTGGACGGAAGAAATATTTACTATCGTAGACAGAATTCCGAGGGATCCGGTTGTTTATAAGATAAAGGACTACCAAGGAGAAGTATTGGAAGGTGTATTTTACGAAGAGGAGTTGCAGAAAGTTGAACCAAAATCGCAGGATGATAAGTACATTGTCGAAAAGATAATAAAAAGAAAGACAGTGGGGAGAAATAAGTTAGTACTAGTCAAGTGGCGAGGATACCCATCGTCTATGAATAGTTGGATACCCGAAAGTAGACTCGAAACGATATAATGGACGACTTTTACATTACACTTCCGTCAAATGCGAGTATGGATATTTACCCATCAAATAAAATGTCACATTACATCACTAAACTTCCTCAGCGGTTGAACATGGAGGGATCTTGGGAGGTTGCTTTGGTAGAAATTCAAATGCCTCAATCTTGGAATAATATAGACTCATCTAATGATTCGTTCGAACTGTATCCTGTAACAGTGCATACAATAGACAAAGGTTATGTAGACGAAACGATGAAGTTTACGATTCCGCATGGGTATTACCCTTCTGTGCAGACCTTACTGTACACAATGACTAGTTTATTGAGTAGGGATGATAAGAGCATTGTACACTTTATATACAATTCTAATTCTAGAATAGTGACATGTAGAATTTTAAATACCGATACTCATATAAAGTTTTCAAAAGGATTAGCAGAAATGCTAGGGTTTAAAGATGTAGTGGTGACGCCCGACCCCTTAACCCATTCGGGAACATACCCGGCTGTTATTCAAAGAGGTATATATAACATATACGTCAACACTGACATAGTAGTACCTCAGTTGGTAGGTGACACGTACGCATCATTGCTGCAGATCGTGCCTAGTGACGTAAACCCAAGTAGCGGGCATATTTTCCATAGGTTTTTTGACCCTGATTACGTTCCAGTTAAAGTGAACACGTTTGAAACTATTGAAATTCAACTTACAACTGACTTTGGTGATACGTTTGTGTATAATCTTGGGAAGACATATTGTAAATTACATTTTTGAAAAGTTAGTTAAACATGCAGAAACAATACATTGAAGATCCTGATTTCTACACAACGTATTACTTAAATCAAGCGGGTAGTGGAATTCCTATATACGGTGGAGTTAGAATTCAAAGAGGATACGGGTTGGGAGGATTCTTTGCCAGCTTGTTTCGCTCATCGTTACCATTTTTGAAACATGGTGCACGTGTCATTGGTAAGGAAGCGCTAAGGACAGGCCTGGGAGTGGCATCGGATGTTATGGACGGGCAAAACTGGAAAGAGTCCGCAGTCTCTAGATTAAAGCCGGCATTAGGAAGGGTTATCATGTGTATGCAGACAGGTCGTGGAAGTATCAAACGAAAGAGGTGTAGTAGTAGTAGTGGAAGAAAGCGTACAACGTGCGACATACAAAATAAAACCGCAAAGGAAGAGCTCGGGATGATCAAACGAGGCTCATCTCCCAAACGAGCAAGACGTACATTGATAGAGTCCGATATCTTTGACTTATACTTACAATGGCATTGTTGCATCCTCAATCCGTAAGTGTAATAAAATCGGAACTTGATCTCTTTACGATTCCTCCTACTCAGGTACAAGTAGAGAAAGGTTATTGGGTTCAATATCAACCTACGATCAACATATCTAACACAGGACCCATTCAATTTAACGTAGCAGGATCAGGGGAAGAATACATAGATTTATCAGATATTATTCTACAAGCTAGAGTGAAAATTTTTTCTGGTGACGAGGGTAGGGTTAATGTGGCTCCTGTAAACGTACTTTTGCACTCACTATTTTCTCACGTTGAAGTGTCATTGAACAGTCAATGTATTACACCACCCAACCATACGTACGCATACAAAGCTTATATTGAAAGTTTGTTGAATTACGGTAGAGGGAAAAAATTCAAGATTGACTAGTGAGTTATTTTACAAAGATACTGCGGGGTTTATGGATGACGCCAACATTAACAAATTGAAGAATACGGGGTTGCAAAAACGTTGGGAGCTGACAACAGAATCCCAATTGATTGATATGATTGGGCCGCTTCATTTAGATTTTTTCAACCAGGAGAGATGTCTTCTTAATAATGTCGACATCCGAATAAATCTAACACGTCACAACCCAAAATTTGCTTTAATGTCGTCCGTGGAAGGTTCATATAAAATTACAATGTTGGACGCGATTCTTCACGTACGGAAAATGAAAATATCGCCAGCCGTTATGAATGCACATTCCCTAGCTCTACAAAAAACCTCTGCCAAATATCCAATTAAACGAAGTGACGTAAGGTTTTTTACAATTCCTAAGGGTAGTAGTAATATGAACCAAGATGTAGTTAATGGGAAATTACCTCAACGAATAATTGTAAGTCTTGTGGATTCCGAGGCATATTCCGGGTCATATTCGAAGAACCCCTACAACTTTCAACACTTTGGTTTGAGCGGGATAACCGTTCACATTGACGGATATCAACTCCCTTCCACACAGTTGCAGCCAAACTTTAAAGAAGGCAAATACGTGCGTAGTTTTTATAGTTTATTTCATGGGCTAGAAAATGTTCATAGTGATCGTGGATGTGATATAAATAGAGAAGAATATCCTAATGGGTACGCATTGTGGGTGTTTGATCTAACCCCGGATTTGGCACACGGGAATTTTTTCCAGTTGAATCGTCAAGGAAACTTACGTCTAGAATTACAATTTGAGAAGGCGTTAGACACAACAGTTAACGCGCTAGTGTACGCTGAATTTCAAAACATTATTGAAATTGATCGCAACCGTCAGGTTATTTTTGACTACGCCGACTAAAAGCAAGCATGGACACCGTCCAACTAACTAGAGTTATGAAGAGCGACCCTGTAACCAATAGGATTTTTTTAGGGGTGTTCCCCGTTGATTACCTCGAAACTTTGAAAATTACAAGCTATCCGTTGGCATTAATTGTCAATACGGACGAAAGCACCGAGCCCGGCTAACATTGGGTGTCCATCTACTTCACCATCGATAAATCCTGCGAATTCTTCTGTTCCTTCGGCGCACATCCACGTTTTTACGAGAAATTCCAACACTTTATGTCATATTGGTCAGATGGGCCTCTTCGTTACAACACTTGTATGATTCAGCCGCCAGATTCAGCATCGTGCGGCGCTCATTGTTGTTACGTTTTGTATCATCGGTGTCACGGCATACCATTTGAAGAGATATTGCAAAGCTACGACTCCGTGCATCTCTACCGAAACGACAAGATGGCAGAAGAAGATGTCGAAAATCATCTTGATATTGATATTGTAATACGTCGTTCGGATTTTGCAGTTAATCAACTATGTAATACGCGGCATAAATTCTGTATTCGTTGATTATTGACGGTATTGATATTGTATTCCATTTATATTGTATTCCCAATTTTATTGATAGTATTAATAAATGATGACAAAAAAAAAACAAGAAATTTGTTTTCAGTGTGGTTTTATTGATTACATTTCTTCCCATACATCACTTTGGCGATTACGTGCCTCTCGCGATTTGGATTTCTTCCTCGAAGAGGGAGAATCCGACGAGTACATTTCTTTTGCAGAGTTAATTCGAGATACAATGTTTTTATTTAATATATACGTAGTTGGAAAGTTTGTTCTTTTGAGCGCATCGATTACATCATCCATTCCGTACGGGACATCTTTTCTCTTCGCGACAAGTGCATTAACAACATCGACAACGTTACTACCGCGTATCACCTTATGTTCTATCACTACTTCTGCATTATCATTCCACCCCACCACCCCTTTATTTTTAAAATGATCGAGGATTAGTCGAACTTTCTTTTCTTGGTTCTTTGGAGCATTGTTGATGATATCCGACTCTATGCCGACCACGTTACTTGTTGCATCCGACTCACTTTTCATAGGATGTGACGTCTCATTTTCGTTGGAAATTAACGTGTCTTGCTTAAATGCACGTGGGGAATTTCCCGTACGTTGTTGTTGGTAGTGCAAAAATCGTTGTTGGAGCTGTCCATGAAGCTTTGACTTCTCGTCAGGTGAAAGTAGTGGATTCGCCAATATATCATCCATATCGTTGTCAATCTCGATGATGGAGTTTACGAGCGGTTGTGGATACAAAGCTTTACAGGGAGGTTGCTTTTGAATGAGTTGGTAGGATTCGTATGGAATTAGTACCATTTTACGTGTTGCAATTTTTTTTTCTTTATCTCCCAATCAAACTTGCAATAATCGGACCAACTAATCCCAATAAAGGTCCGATGAAACCCCCGTTTTGAACAAGAGCTCTCTTCTTTGTCTTAAAAGATACTCTCTTATCCCCAACTTTACGTATGACCGTTTTGTATTTCTTCAAAGCTTTCAATGTTCGTGACTCTAGAGGTACGTTTCCTCGAAGTACGTTGTAGCAACACTCGGCGATTGAATGAACGAGTACGGGATCTGCTTTACGTAATATATCCTTACGTTTCTTATTACTCAACTTTTTCAATGCCAACACTCGTGCAGGATCCATTTTGATACCACGCTTCGTACTCATTGGCTACGTTTGCAGATAAATCGAACCAATCTTTAGGAGATAATTCTATGAGTCCTTTATCATCGACTCGCAATACCAAACTGAGATTGTCATCGTAATGACACGCATCTATGTAATAATTTCCGTGTAGTTGAAAAGTCCCCAAACAGTTTTCGTTTAAGTTCTCATTAACGCAACATTGTGTGGTGTTTGTATCGTTTATGACAATATCAAAATAGAAAAACGTTTTCAGAGTAACTATACCTATTATAATTGCCACACTAAGACATGCAATCAATACGACCTTAAATTTATCCTGTTGTGGTATACACGATCTGTTCGTCATTGTGAAATATGTTAGTTCTCAATCGAAGTTTTTCTGGTGTTGACTGTTTCAAATCCAACAATAAATAGCCATGGGGTATAGATGTAGCATCCTTATATGCATTCAAGAGATGTTGAGAATTTTGTGGAAGCATTTGCCTTCCAAGGTGCGCAATCTGCGATAGATCCCTGGGGTTTTTGAAGAGTACAAGGTAGTGGGCATTTAAACTAAACGTACGACTGTCTTTTGCCTTTGGAAATAGGTTTTGCTGAATGTGAATTATACTTAAATTTTTGTGATGAGAACCCTTTGTAAATATATTTGTCATTCGCTTATCGTTCTCCAATTCGGACATAAGGTCATCTAATATTAATAAGTTGTTAATCTTTGGTGAAAAGCTTTCGTGTAACTCTATTGGGAATCCTTCAACAAATTCAATGCCTTCATTAGTTTTCATCATTTCTTCGTACATTGGTTGGAACTCACCGTAACACCATACGATACGTTGAGGCGGAGGATCGTTCATCTTATCAATATTTTCAACTAACATTTTTGTAAGCTTTGTTTTACCCGACATCGTAGGACCTACGATTAGGCATGTGAATGGAGCTTGAAGTTTTGGATTAAATTCGACTTCCATTTTTTAGCAAAAGAACGATCCACACAACGCAAAATCAAAACGTAAAGTGCGTTTAATATCGCCTTGTAAACTTATATATGTGAATAAATACATATACATAAAACAGAGAGGTATACAAGTTGCGGTAGAATCTCGGCTGCAAATGCCCACGGAAAATCTTTCCTTTGCTTCCTGTTCAGTAATTCACGCAAACTTTGGTTCTCCTTCCTTAGGATGTCGATCTCGGCAGTCAAATAATTCTTTTCTGTATAAGTTGATGTGCACGAAATCTATAACACAAAGGAATTATAGTTTTGTACATTTGTAAAGAGTACCATTTTTATACTTGCCTCATCTAATTTTTTGTTGGTGTCCATTCTAGTCTTCGAATGAATAGCTGATCCTCGATGCTTTTTGATACAACTGATGTTCCTCTACGTGCAAAGGTTCTCTCACAGTACCCAATATTTTCTTAGTCGGTTGAGATTCGTGGATTTTGTAGTGTTTTTTTTAATTTAACATGATTGGTTAGGGCTTGTGTAAAGTTATTTAGTGATATTTTTGTGCTTTCTGATTGGGGGATTTTCTTGAGAATGCAAAAGATTATTGTGCTACGACGTTGACGTGTTTGAACATGTTTGGGCAAGTTTCGACTTGCTCGTACTTTGACCATTGATGAGTTAAGTGAATACTCTTACTTGTTGTTGTTTTCATGTATTTTGTTCAAATCTTACGTCTGATACCGATATGTACCGATACACTATTCTATACATGATTTTAATTTATACTCCCACTTTACAATGGTAATTATTTCTCTAATACAGTACATGGTTTGTGAATTCTCATTTCCACGTGGTTTGTGTATTCTCCCTCACTCCTTGTTTTAGTTCATATACATTTTTTACTCTCAAAGAGTCTTGTATTTTGCAAGCAAACTTGTCAAATGAGGGGTAATAAAGTATTAGGGGGAAACACTTGAGTGTTTTTGTCAGTGGCCACCTGCAGGTGAATTTAGCCCTTACTCCCACTTTGCCCATCACCACTTTTAAGAGAAGAAAACAAGATGGCGCCTTGTAATACATTTTATTTAAATGTTTTGTTGAAATCCACAATGGTGCCAATTAATACAATTCCAATATGGTGTCAAATTACAGAAATCCAAGATGGCAACTAATTGCACATATCATGTTAGAAATCCAAGATGGCATCCATGTTAAAAATCCGAGATAGGAAGTAATTGCACAGATCATGTTTGAAATCCAAGATGGCGACCGTGCCAGGATTCCGTGTCAGATTCCACGTCAGATTCCAATTTAGGAATCAAGGGGCGGAGCTTCCGTGCCATGCAATTAATTAAAAAGAATCATGTAATCAAGGGAAACACCAGTCAAGGTCATATTTGCTTCATGAAGGAGAGAAATAGCCCAAAAATTGATTGAAAGGGTTAGAGGATTAATACATATCAAGAAAAGGATTAATGCGATTGATTTTTATTGTATTTATTCCCATTATTTTTTATCAATTAATTCACCAAAATAAGCTTCACCAAGGACACTAGCATCCATTATGACGTCACGAGAACGGGTGGGAAAATGGGTGGTGTCATAAAATCTTAACATCACCAAACTACACAAAAATTCAAATTTCCCGCGAAAATAAAAGGGGCGTGGCCTAATATGACGTGGCGCGTTCCCATTGGTCGAAGGAATTGCCGCGTCCCTATTGGTCGATTGAAAAGGGGGGCGTGTCCTCGCTCCTGATTGGACGTTCAAGGTCAAAGGACATTTGAAGGTCATTTGACGCTATATGGCCCTGCTATACTACTGATATACAACCATGATACCGCGGATGACCTTGAAGACGGCGTCCAAGGTCATCCGGAATGACATTTGTGGAATCTCCACATGTCATTTCCTTATGTCGGTCAAAGAGTTTTTCTTCATGGACTTACCGTTCCTGAGATAATTGCCTGGGGAACTTTATTTGTTACATCCTGTATATGTCAGATACAGATAGATTGAGCGTTGAAATAGTAAAATAAATTTAAAGATCGTTTTCCATATATGCATGCATACCACTCTCTAAAAAAATTTCTAAATCATATTAGCCCTTTTTCCTTGCATGATTTATCTCCTTAGATAGCAATAGTATTTTTATATTAGTACTATATATATGAACTCACTTTGAATTTCGCTGAAAGTCAGAAAACGGTGAATTGGCACCTATAAAAAACGCTGATCCAGCACTGTCAGGAATTCTTGGCAGTTGTAAATTTTGCAGAGCATAGGCACTAAGGCTTGCAGTTGGGTGCCAAATTAAGCCAATCAGTGCACCTTTTTTCTTTGGAGGGTTCACCTATTCCCTATTGGATCAGTCATTTCTTTGATAGAAATACTCAAGCAAGGTCAATAACACATTTGGGTCCTTGGCCTAAGATAAGGGCCCTTTGTCCTTTTTGTGATTTATTTCTGTGTCAGAATTCAATTGTACAATTTCAACAATGAAAAATATATTTTGGTTGCAGGTTATGACAGTTAAATTACATGCAGAAATATAGTTATTTGTGTTGTTGTTCGGATAAGCCTCTTGAAAGATATAACAAATATGTTAAATTTTATTACAGTCCTCCCTTGTTAATCCGGCAGATGTGGGACCAGAGCACCACCTGATTATCAAAAACGCCGGATTACAGGAAATTAACTAATAGCGATGTATTTTAACAGCAGAAACTACGTTTTATTTACATATAGCATATTACACATTTTTATTGAAAGGTTTAAGGTAAACGAGCTAAAGGATTACAAATTAAGAACAAATGTAATTGTTTTGTAACAGTTCTACCCCAGAAAAAATATGCTGCAGATTTTCTGCAGAAAAATATTCCATTTCTGCAAAAAATCTACAGAAATTACTAACAATTTTGTAGATTATCTGCAGAAAATATATGAATGGTTTTCATAATTTTTTTCAGAATTTTAGTTTTTGTACAAATATTTTTGGATATTCTACAGATTATTTTCAGTCATTGCAGAAACAACTGTATTTAAAATTCTAGCATATATAATATAAACGACTGAATATGAGAAATTCTATCAGCATGAATGTACAGAAATTCTCAAGATTGAAATCTTTATTTACCTCCTGCCAAGTTTACTGAAAGAAATTTAGGAGGGAGCCCAAAAAAGCGCCGGATTACCCGAGGCGCCGGATAATCGAAGGGCCGGATTATCGAGGGAGAACTGTTTTCTTTTCAGGTTTACCACAATCTATTTATGAATTAATTTGTTAAATATTTTTCCATATATGCTACTGCTTTTTTTATCACAATATGCATTGTTAATGCATTTAGATAATTTGCATGAAGTATGTAGCATTGGAGCTTGCATTAAAAATTGTGTATGAGAATCATGCAAACCGAACAAACACGAAACAATCACAACTGTTCATTTAATAACATTCCTTTATGAAAGACATGTACAACAATTGAGAATACATTGCGAATAAGAATCGTGGGAAGTGTATAAACGGAGGTCAATGCTTTTCGGTTATTTCGCACCACCCTGTAATAATTAATCCTCGGAATCGTAAGGGGAATTTTTTGTCACGTGATTCGATTATTTCCGCACCACCCTGTAACTCGGAATCGTAAGGGGAAATTTTGTGTCACGTGATTCGGTTATTTCCGCACCACCCTGTAACTCGGAATCG
>WWPM01015999.1:3816-14682 GCA_023279145.1 Glomeris maerens | reverse complement strand
ATCTGCAACGTGCAGGTATGCAACAGACCTTCTGCATGCATGCAAGTTTGCAATAAAGCTGCAAGTGAAACATTCACAGCTTTATTGCAGATTTATTGCAGAACTGCACATTGCAGCTATGTGCATACCTGCTGCATGCATGCAAGCGTGCAATAAAGCTGCAAGTGAAACATTTATAGCTTTATTGCAGACCTGCGGCAGCTTTAAAAATTTTTGTTAGGGGAGACACATTTATGCAATGCAACCCTAACAAAAACTTTTAAAGCTGCTGCAGGTCTGCAGAATTTTAGCTGCCGCAGGTTTGTGTCATGCATGCAATAAAACTGTCGGTGAAACATTCACAGCTTTATAACATGCCTGCAGCATGTATGCCACAGCCTTGTGGCTGGCAGACCTGCAGGCTGCAGCTACGCATGCATGTGGCAGCCATGCAGCTAGCATGTTGGGCACAGCTCAAAGCGCGGCGCGCACACACACACACACGGTTTAAAAAAAGACTTGCCTGTTTGGAAATTAAGTTTACAGTGATTCTGTATAAACAGAGGCCTGTCGCTGTGTTTTTGTACCCAGTTTTTGACTTATCCAAGTATTTCCGGTTTAACCGAGGTGGCATCTTGGTTGACGCGGAAGCCTCGACTGCAATAGGCACCTCGGTTAACATGGAGCCGCAAATAACCGGAACTCTACTGTATATCAAATCACACAACATAAAATGAGTTCAAATTTTGTTTTCAATTTTCAATAGTCTACATAAGGTAAGCTTAAAGGTGCTCAAGAGAATTGAAATTAGAAATTAAAAAAAAACTTTAATTTTTGTTCATGGAACATTTTTGAATTCTTAAGTCTGTTTTACTCCATTTGAAACTAAATAAAATAAATATGTAAACTCAACAGAGAAATTTCACTGAGGTCAAAGGTCAAATGTTTCATATACAGTATATCTAAGTTAGGATAAATTTATAATGTTTAAAATGCGGTTCCTCCAAGTTAGCATTTTCATTTACGTTCCTCGAGCAGCACTGAACTTGTTGTTAAAAGCTCGGGTGAAATCGAACTTGTCGAGTCGGTCCTGTGCACAATGCTCTTGTACAAATGCTGATGTTTTTTAGAGTTAACACAGTTGATGACAAAATATATATACATACTATATTGTGCTAACAACTTGTATTAACTCTTGAACAATAATAATGCAACACCAGGTAAGAGGGTGGGGCCGTCTGTAGATTGGTAATTTGAGGTACTCATCTGGCACTCATGCAAGGACCCATCAGGAGGAGACACGGGTGTCCCAACGTTCATACGGCGGGGCACTATTTCGTTGTCAAGAAGGAACCAGCTCATTGTGTTGAGACCAGCTCGTCATATGGAAGAACCAGCTCGTTATAGGAGACCCGCTCGTTGTGTGGAGACCAGCTCGTCGTGTGGAGACCGGCTCGTTTATTGGTAACCAAGGACACAACCTGAAGCTGAGGAACACCACGTCTATGAGGTAGTCCACCTGACCAAATCGGATGAGACCCTTCTGGAGCTTGATGCCGGTGGTGGAATTCCCACTGCTGAACTGGACAGCCTAAGCTCAGTAATGATGGTGAAGGTTGTGGGTTCAATGTGGAGAACTTAGGTTGCAGATGATGACCGGACGGCGACCAAGCATTTAGTGCCAGGGAAACCCAAAGCAAAGGGAATTTATAGGAGAACAAGAACGACCCCTGACCACTTACCAGGAAAAGAACAATTACGCAATAAACGATAAAAAAATGAGTTAAATAGCCGATAAATCGGGGTTGCTGCTAGAACTGGTTTGAGCCAGTTTATTCTTTACGCCACAATATATTATATTGACTTACCAAGTAGTGAAACTCTGACATGTCCTTGCAATGCATTTGTGCCTCTTTTTCCACATGCTGACATCTTTGCCATCTCATTTGGTGAATATAATGTATTCATTGCTAATGATTACAAAATCCCAAGATCTCCTTTGGCCCATAACAAAATTGTTGTCTTGGTCACCTTTCCAATCATGATACTACTTCCTGGAATCAATTCCACATGAAATGCCATGCATATCATTATAAATACTTGCATAGGTACATGTAATAGCAAAGGAGGTTACAGCAGTTAAAATTACTAACAAGAGAATCTGAATATTTGCTGTTTTGTTCTCCAGAATCACTTCTTAAGTAAAAATATAAATTTGTACAATTTGGAATATACGTATAATCTTGTAATGTACAAAGTTCAATACCGTAAGAACTGCATCATTCCCTGCACCTTCTAACATATCGGCCATATCACGTAAAAATTGGATTTCTATAGAGATCCTGAAATTCTTGTATTGACAAGTTAAAATTGCAGCAATACTTCATTTACAATTGCCCACAGGTATGCGTACCTGGTTGCAGTGCATGCCGATTCTGTAGTTGATTTATCATATCATTTACAGTGTTTAGTTGGGTTTTCAAAAATCCTACTTCATCGCTTAGCTGTTTAATTTTTTCATCTGTAACCGCAAAAGATATCGCATAGAAATAGTATTGCATTATTATGTCAAACAGATTTTCCACTTCTTTATTACTTACAAAATTGGCTTTCAACGTCTAATTGAGTTGCCCTTGCAGAACTTAGTTCCGTCTCCAATTCACTGATTTTTTCATTTGCCTTCTTCACTTGTTCTTGTAATAGCAAATTTTCTGCCAATATGATGCTGTCTTGAGAGGTGCAACTTAGAATTTCTCTTATTTCTTGCAACGATGTTTGAAAACTTTTGCTAGGCTGAAGCTCAGCATATTGTGGCATTGAGAGGAGCTCATTTGAAGTTGCAAGTCTAGAATCTTGCTTTGGATTTTCAAAATGATGCCTTTCCTTTCTCATGACATTTTTTATCAGGTCTGATTCAGGTATTTTAATATTTATATCTTCCATGTTATATTTCTTCTTCCCGCGATTATTTTTTTGATTTAGCTAGCCATTTTCATTTCCTGCAATTGGCACTTTATCCACACATTCCTCGAGATATGGTTTTCGGTCTGAACACAAATTTTGCATTATTGCACACTGCCAAATTAAAAGTTTTACTTCAAAATTTTTTAATTGTAATGAATCATACTTTTGAATGCCAAGGTAGTAATTTAAATTTCTGATATATTTAATTTCGAAATACTTGTTTAGATTCTTCCCAACTTCCTTGGTTAATTCTGGAATAGGCCCAACGACAAGCATGTCGTCTACATACAGAAGTACATGGATGATTCCACCATTTCGGAGAATCTTGGGGAACAAACATGGGTCAGCAGCACTTTTCCAAAACCCTTCACCACCCAGGATCTGTACTGCCTTTTTGTTCCAGACTCTTGCTGCTTGCTTTAGCCAATATAAACTTTTCTTGAGGAAGAGAACCTTGTCTGGATGCTCCGGATCAACAAACACTTCTGGTTGTTCCATGAAGATCTCATCTTCTAGGTTTCCATTCAAATACGCACTTTTGACATCTAGATGTCGAACATGTTGCTTTTTGGCTGCTGCATAAGCTAATAAGATCCGCACGGTGTCATGTTTTATGACTGGAGCTAAAGTCTCCTCGTAATCTTGTCCATACCTCTGGAGGAACCCTCTGATGACTAACCTTGCCTTGTTGGTTTTGACTTGACCAGTAACATCTAGTTTTGTTCTGAAGACCCATTTGCAAGAGAACACCCGTTTGCCAATTGGCAGGTCGACCAACTCAAAGACTTCACAGTTGTTGAGCATCTGCAATCTCCTGAAAAGCAGCATCCAACCACTTCTGTCGCTCTGGATTTGGGCGTTCTTTCATTTCAGCCCAGTTGGCTGGTTCCACCGACTTGGTGACAACGCACGCACGGTGCCCGTAATGCCCAGGTTCTTTACCAAGATTTGGCATTGTTGACCGACGAACGTCTGATTCATCCTGATCTAACACAGGCATATCTTGGTCCCCCTGTTGATGGGGGTTTGCCGGAGGAGAGAGTGCATGAGCTTCCCTGTGTTTCCTCGGTCGCCCTTTGAGCTTTGGGGTAGGATTGGCGGGAGCCAATTCTTTAGTTGCGCTGTTTGCAACACCAGATGACCCTGAATCATTTGCCCAAACTCTTCCATGCGTGGAGGTTTCCCTTGGAATGGGTTGCAACGCACTAGCCATATTTTTCTGTATGATGCTTACTGATGACACCACACAAACCTTGCCATCAATGTGGACTCAATACCCCTTTGTTTGATTATCAAAGCCTAACAAGATCCCCTTGACGGCCTTGTCGCCCCATTTTTGCCACTGTCCATCTGCGACGTGGATGAGCACCTTGCTTCCGATGATACGTTTGTGCTTCAGATTTGGCTTCTTGCCGAACAACAACTCGTAAAAAGTCTTGCCAGTAACAGAGGAAGGCAACCTGTTCTGTAGGTAGTTAGCAGTCATAACCGCCTCACCCCACCATTTCTGGTGCAAACCGGTCTCCAACAGCAGACATCTTGTCATCTCACAGAGATATCTGTTTTTTCTTTCTGCTCGGCTGGTTTTTTCTGGACAATACGGTGCTGACATTTCATGTTTTAAACCCCTTCTGGCGGAAGTAAGCCTCTAGTTTTCGGTTGGTATATTCAGTCCCATTATCAGACCGAGCCCTTTTTACACGACCATCCAACTGGTTCTCAGCGAATTTGATGTAGTCCTGGATTGCTTCCGGAACCTCACTTTTCTCGCCAACCAGTCGGATCATGGTGAATTTACTGTAATGGTCGACCGCGGTGACGATGTATCGTTTGCTACCTGGTGTCGCATCCTTAGACAGCCCAAACGTCCGTGTGTACCAGCTCCAGCGCCTTCTTTTCTTGGGAGCTAATTTTATGGTAGGTGCATTTGGGAAGTTTTGCTCGGATGCACAACTCCCACTTGCTGCTGTCATGCTTGTCATCCAATGGTGTTGTGATACCTTTAGCCCAGTTTTCCCTGATGACCCTTTTGATTGCTTTAGAGTCACGGTGACCTAGTCGTCAGTGCCACAACTCGAGGGAACTACGATTAGCCTGTGCCCCATATTGGGAATGACTTTTAGCGCACTCTGCTTTGACGACCTCGAACAGGTTGTCTCACACTTCTGCGAAGATCACTGGATCACCTTTGGTACGAATCCAGCAGCCAGTGCCATCGAAGGTTGTCATGGGCCTATTTTTCTGTGCTTTTGCAACTGACAGGAGCCCACCTTGGCAGTCAAGAACGTACAAAACATCCCGAAGTGTTATTATTGTCACCTTTCCGCTGGGCAACTGGCACCACTCCCGTGCCTTCACCATCCACAGCGATGCGCGTATCCCTATCCGCAATCCCAACTGTCTGACCTGGAGTAGGTGACCAACTCGTGAAGAATTTCTTGTTTGGTGTCGTGTGTGGTTGCGCCTGAGTCCACAATCCATGTGCCTCTGTGACTGCTGGTCAGAGTAGGTTGTCTGCCAGTGGTGAAGGTGTAATCCTCATTTCCGTGAGAAGACGAAGCTATCGAAGCGCCACCTTTCGGCTTTTGCTGCTGTTCATTTTTCAACTGACGACGGTCTTTCTTGATGTGCCCTTTTTTCTTAAAGTGAAAACACACTCTGGTTTCTTTTGGCTTAGCAGCTGCACCACTGCTGTTATTATCGCCGCTGTATTTGGTGGCTGACTTCTCGACTATCATGGCAGAAGTTTCAAGGTCGGTCCCTTTCTCCACCTCCCTATCGTATTCATCAAGCAGTTTCACAACTACGAATTCCATCGAGAGTGTGTTGACATCTCGAATGTCTAGTGCGATGACCATGTCGTAGCTACTTGGAAGGCTGCCGAGAAGAGTATAGATCTCATCGATTGACTTGACCTCTATTCCAGCAGATCGAACTTGGTACACGAAATCTTTCATTTTCGTGATGTGTTCCTGCATGATACAACTTGTATATTCATACCTTTTGCACTTTTTCCGGAAAAAACTATTGGTTGCAGCGCTGGATCACTCATACCAATCTGCCAGAGCCTTCCAAACACCTGCCGCTTTGTCGATGTCCCTGATGTGGAAATATTGCCCCTCATCAATCGATAGCACCAACCTTGACATTGCTAGTCTGTTCAGTTTTCTCCACTCTTCAGTTGTTGTTTCAATTGCAGAACCATCTTCCTTTATTCCAAGGTCAGTCTGCCAGGTTCCATCCTTTTCCAGTTTCCACTGCATGGCATACTTCAATTTGCATAATTGGTACCGTTTAGGATGACCCCAGCTGATTTGGTCTTTTCTTGGTCGCTCATTGTACTAGTTTTTCATGGACTGGGCAATTAACCTGTTAATTTTTAATTGGTAATCAGAGTGCAGAAATGATGCAACTATAGCTCATTCCACCATGGCATTGCAGCATGGAGCCTATGGGAGACAACAGCGCTCCGGCTAGTAGCTAAAATTTAGGTGTAATTAGCCTGTATTAATACTAATGCATAGGCGAGTAAACAAAAAGCAGGTTGTTGCGACATTACAGTTTAAACGCCGATATACAAACAAGGGGCCGTGGTGGACAACAAAACCCACAGGAACGGTTGCTCAACAAGCTACCGAAAAAACCAATAACAAAATTAGTCATTATTACCACATGCCCAATAACAACAGATTGCACCACCTGCAACGAATAAAAACGGTATCTTTGCACGAGGTTTCGTTACAGTTGCCACAACACTCATTGTCAAATGTAAGGCAAGCGTCTTTTACGTTGTAAAAGTATTCCCGTTCGACGTTAATGAGACCTGCTTTTACAAAACAGTACTTTATAATTTCAGTGAATTTAGGCAATTTTAAAATGAAGTGAGCCAGTGACTGAATTTTAATTATATTATCCTTAGAAGTAATATTCATATTTTTGAAATTTGCATTTGCATAAATTTGCTCGACTAAATATTTAAGCTGGAGATGAATAAATATCTAAAGGTTGTACGTATGGGGTACAATGTTTTAGAATGATATTTACATCAAGGCTTTCACATATGTCGCTTGCATCTTTGTACAAAACTGAACTAATGTGACCGCCCCAATAATCCAAAATACTGGCCGTAATCGGCAATGCGTACCTGTCTGCCCGGATCGCCAGATGTCTTGAGCTGTGGGCAGAGAAATAGATCAGCAATCCATGTGGGCCTCAGAGATCAAAACAGGTGCTTCGATCGGCAAATCCAATGTCTGAGGAGTGACGTCACGTTTTCTGGTTGCCGTGTCAGGGACAAATTTATTGCCTGACTCGCCTCAGACAAATAATGGCGGCCCCCATGCAATGTTCGGTCGAATACGAAGGGTCGCAACATGCCATCACAACTGCATGACACGTAATCCGCCATTTTGAATCCAGCTATAACAGACATTTGTAGTCGGCAAACAAGATAAAATTGGTGCCAGACATGGCACAGACACGGAATCAGAGGTGACGTCGCACACTCTGGCGACCGATGCGGACAGTTGAATTGCCGATTACGGCCACTATATAAAAAAAGTTTCCCTCGGTTATTAGCTTCTTCCTTTAAACTTTTTTCGACAATATTTTATGTGACTTGTTAATTTTCCTGAAACATTGCAAGTTAGTTCAATATTTGGTACTAAGAAAATCCAATTTAATACATTTTCCCCAAGTCTTCCAGAAGGCTCCTGAACCAAAAGTGTATTTTTCATTTGTGAAAGACAACATTTGAATTTAAGAGAATTTGTATTTAAATCCAATCTGATCAGTGTTCCATATATCATCTACCAAATACATAGGTAATAATTGAAGTATATCTGCATGAAACTTTTCTGTCTTTTAAAATAGCATTTTCCGAGGCAATCTCTCTCATTGACACAAGTTTTTGAACTCTTCTAGAACTGATTCGATGAACTTGTTTGAATCGTGTAATCCATGTGTCGCTGGCAGTAAAAGCTTTTCTTTTAGACGGAAATTCCATGGCCTTTTGCAAAGCCCATTGCCTGATATTGCTGTAGTAAATGGCTTGAAAGTCATGTCTTGCTTCCTCAAATGTCTTAAATGTGTAGCTGCTAATTTCATAAGCAATTTCTCGTTTAGTTCCTCCTCCTTGAACATGCCTTTTCCGTGTATATTTCAAATGTCTACTTTTGAAGCAGGGATACATTTGCTTGACTGTTTCCCATCTCCAACCCGAATGATCTTTGACTAATTTTATGATTTTTTGCCTTCAGTTTAACTGGCACAAAATCCCGTGGTTCGTACAAAAACCTGTGAACATACTTGACTTCCTGAAGAGGGAATCGATTCTGAATTGCTTATATCTGTAAAATATTGGATAGAAATAATTCGCATTGTTCGCCATTTTAATATGTTACGTTTTCTTAAAAAATAAGTAGAAACAAAACTAGTCAAATCATATTGATACTCTTCAACAAACGTATATTCAATTGTAAGTTGTCTAAATTTTTCAAAAAGTAAGTCTCCTACTTGCTGCTCCGCATCTGATGGAATGGTTAGCTTGAAACCAGGAAATTATGACGTCACAGGCAGATATTTGCATAATGCGCTGAATCCGACGGCACAGACCGCGTTCGAATCGGACAATTAGATTGCGAATTGTTCGGGGAAATGTGTTTTCGGAAAACAGCACCATCTACCGAGACGGCGATGAGTTACGTAATATTATGTAACGTCAGATCTGTTCGAATTTTGGCTTGGTTACATAACTGTTGATTCTGAATCGATTGGCGTAGTTTGTTTTCCGGTGGGTGGACCGGAAGTGGGCTAGCCCGGATAAGCAAGTTCAAACTGAATGACTTAAGATTGGATAAATAAAATTGGTTTAAAGTTGGGCAAGGGTATATCTCGATAGGTGGCGCTGATCGCAATAAATAACACACCTCAAGTTTTTGTCTTGAATAACTTAAGATTGGGTAAATAAAATCACGGATTATATACTATAAAGATGGCGCACCCCATGCTGTGGAAATCGCTGCAAGCTGCGCGGTGCATCACGGGTATGTTCAGTGCAGTGGACGATACTTGGCATTTCTCAGATGTTAGAAGCGGCATCACAAGCCATTTCGCGCTTGAAATGCAATAGTTCTGCAAACGATAAAAACTACAGTTTTGCACCAATTTGTCTCTGAACGTTTTATTTTGTTTTGTCAATCTGTAAAACTTGAACTGGCTGTGATATTTTTCTTATGATCGGTAATGCAATAAATTATTCCGGGAACATATGGCTTTAATTTTCATAAGTACAGGTACATTTTAATTAACATATGCAGCATGTTTTTTTTCACACGGTACAAACTGAAACCGGTGTTAGAGGGCACTAAAAGAAGCATTTGTCACCAATGAATCTAGAGTCCAACGTTCACCATTAAAAAGTTACAAGGGAAAATGTTGGAACAAAATGTGTTGTACTTTCAGCAGCATAACAATTGCATATCATTAGGCTGCCTTGAAATGTGCTGCAATGTTTGGAGCCAAGAGAACCCACACAGTGTAAAACCAGGTGCCCACCAACAACAGTTTGCAGTGAATGTTTGGGCAGGCATCCTTGGTGACTGCCTGATTGGCCCATATTTGCTTCCTGCAAAACTAAATGGTCAAACATATCAAAATTTTTTTGGAGGAACAGTTGCTACGACTTTGGGATACAGTCCTTTTGGCAATTCGTAGAAACATGTGGTTCCTACATGATGGGGCCTCTGCCCATTTTCGCACGGGTGTGCACAATTATCTTGATGCTACCTATGGGGCACAATGGATTGGCAGAGGTGGGTCAGTGGCTTGGCCTCCTAGATCTCCGATTTGTCAAGCCTGGATTACTTCCTATGGGGACACATGAATACCCTAATGTACGCGACTCCAGTGGACTGACAGGAGGATCTTGTTGCCAGAATTGAAGCTGCTGCAGGCAGATTTAATGACATGCCAAGCATTTTTGAAAGGGTGCGGCAATCAATGCTTCGCCGATGTGCGGCTTGCATTACTTGTAATGGTACCACATTTTGTTCCAACATTTTCCATGGAAACTTTTTAATGGTGAACGTTGGACCCTGGGTTCATTGGTGATAAATGCTTCTTTTAGTGCCCTCTATCACCGGTTTCAGTTTGTACCGTATGGAAAAAAACACGCTGTATATACAGAAATGTTTCAAAATTCAGATTTCAGGTCCTTCCCTCAAAGCTACATCATCTTCCCAGTTTGTTTAATATATCAAAGAATTTACTGATTATCTCAATAAATTTGACTAATTCTGAACTGGAAAGCGGCAGTAGAAAGAGCACAACGAATTATACAACGCAAAAATGCGTTCGACGCCAAAAGTAATTCCGCCATTTTGAGTGCCATGGGAGGGGGGCGCCATCCATATAGCATATAATCCGTGAGGAAATAGGTTGAAGTTGGGCAAGGGTATAACTCGATAGGCGACGCTGATCTCAATAAATGTGGAAAACACCTTAAGTTTTTGTCCAACCGGAACAGGGTTTGTGCCATTCGATTTAGCATGCGAAAGCAATCGGTTGGTGTGACTGGTTTATTTTTAGCAACATTCCTTACGCCCCTTGTCCAACTGCCCACTCTGCCCACTCTGCCCAAGTTCAACAAATTATTTAAACATAAACGTGCAAGACGCAACTTTTTCATTCAAACGGCAAAAATGAAACTCCGAAATTCGCAACACAACAAGCATGGTTGCATGTGGTTGGATGGAACAAGCACTCACCTCAAAATTAAGCCACTCCCATATGACCTAATTAAGCCGCTCCCATGTAGCTTGTGAACCGGCATGCCGGAGCAGAAGCCTCATTCTCACATTGGAATGTTACGTGATATGACGTCATTACTGGAATTCCATGAAAAACTACACCATCTATAGGGCA
>WWPM01015994.1:51407-68748 GCA_023279145.1 Glomeris maerens | reverse complement strand
TATATCTTGAATCCCCCCCCCTGTCACGTCCAAAATTTCTTTGTGGTAAATTTAAATAAAATGAAGAGAATGATATCATACATTTATTACATCATTAAATTCCCTTGAAAACTGATGCAAGTTTTATATTCACCTCTCCCCAGCCAATATCAACTGGGAATATTTGACCCTTCCAATGCCCGTACAAAGAGCGATTAGCTGTCATAGGACTTTGAGGAGGCAGATGTCATTAAAAGTGCATGTGTCAGGTAACATAGAGCTGTTACATCACATTCCGGGCTTATTTTTACAATTTTTCTTTTTTGACCCGGCTAATTTACAAGACCGGCTAAATTTCGAGACCGGTTTATTCTGTTAATATCAAGTTACCACGGACGCGTTTATGTAATGCAATATGCAAATCTCAATTTCTCGTGATAAATAAAATCTGTAAGAAACAATTTTTTGTCATTTTAATGATAGGAAATGAAAACTGTGAACTGAATTTTTAAGTTTTTTTAGGTTTCGTGAATTTTTTAGTCATGTAGATCGGGGAATCCAATTGTAGGGGGCTTATTTTCCAGACCGACTTATTTTGCAAATTTTGATTATTTAACCCGGCTTATTTTCGAGACCGGCGTATTCTCGAGACAGGCTTATTATTACGGTAATAATGTTTGTTTTTTTAATGGCCTTGCGAGGCAAAATCCTTGAAACTAAACAGGTCTGTGTCATATTTCTTTTCATGATACACTCTTGCGAAAGTGCAGCACTTGATGCTCCCATTTGCAATGAATTTGCATAAAAGCTCGTCCATAAAAGTCGTGATTTTAAACCGGTGACAGTATAAAAGTTGATCTCGGAGCGTCAGAAAGACAAAAATGGAAGAATGGAGGCTGTAATAACTTGCATGCGCAGTGTTAACAATTTGACGTTTACTGTCCAACGAAATTGTTGAGACTTGCTTCGATGTAAATAAATCTTGAAGGTTTACTTATCAACTCTGTGCAGCCCTGTGACCTTACTGTTGATTCAGATTTAAAGGTTACGACACGGAAATGATGAAGGAATCTGCTAATAATACCGAAAGTTGTCATCAAGAATCAGAAACTTGGCTCAGACTACAAAAATATATTGGCTTATTTATTCTAATATTTTGAACGATAGGCTGAACATTTTTCGGTCTAAACTGCACTATTAGAAACTTGTGTTCGTGAACTTGGTTGGTTAACTTCAAAGCATGTAGAATTTAGTCTATACCTAATCGTTTACGGATTTATGGTTAAATTCGAATAATTTCAATTTATTTAATCTCATGCAAATGTAAAATCTGAAAGATTTCATGCATGTTTTTGCAAGAGAGACAACATTTTTACGTGATTTAAATGTGTGTATAGGAATATTCTTAGAGATGTTTGAAAAAAAACTTCTCCCCTTATTTACTGTTTCCGACTATAATTATTGTTGTAGCTCTTGTTCATTCACTAATATCCAAATCTGCAAACGGTCGCAACAAAATGATTGTATTTTCGTTCTGAATAAAAGGGGGTGTTAAAAATACATCTACGATCTGCTATGTACGTGCAAAATACCGTTATCTTCTTGCTGCACATCATTTGAGAGGCTTGGTGACGCTAGAAAGCCCATTTTTTGTATTATTGACTCGCTGCCAAGTACTTTCTGTCGGATAAAAGAGGCGAAATATCTGAATGTAAACGATGGCTATAGTGAAAATTGCCGATAAAGGGGAAAGTGAATATGTTTGGGTTTATATCATAGTTATTTGAATAGCAATAAACATCCATGGACCTCACATACTGTATCCTTCTTTTTTATATCACGGTGGTGTTAATCTAAAAAACAAGTCCCATTAATAATTATCAACTAATGGCATTTCTTGAATTTGGGAATAAGATTTCTCACGTAAAATATATTCAGTTCAAGATGAGGGCAGAATATAGCTTATTATAAATATATTCTGTTCAGAATTTTACATTTATAAGGCGTTTCAAGGCACCGCATATAAGCGGAGAAACGTCTTAAAAGCCGTTTCGGCTGTTAAGCCGAATGTTCTGCGCATGCGCAGAAAAGACGCCAGCTGCTTATGAGTTGACGAGAAAAATCAAGTCGAGAGAAGCTTTTTCCCGAAATAAGCGACTTATTTCTGCCATAACATACACTTTCAAATCTACCGTGTATCACAGTCTAACCACTCCCACAAACAGCTTTCACTACATGACGCTTATAAGTCGGCTTAAGTTATCACCACTTTTAAGCCAAGTACGTTTATAAGCGGTGCCTTGAAACGCCCTATTATTTCATATTGGCAAAATAATTAAAAAACATAAATAAAACATAATTAAAAACACAAATGATTATTTTGCTCCTACTGTGTAACTGTTTCCCTTGTTAAATGTTTTAAATACAGTACGTACACATAAAATAAATGTCTGTTATACAGTTTATTGGTTTCTTTTAGCATATGCAAAACATTAATAATTTTTTTCGGGTTAAAAATATGTACTTCGGCTAATCCGGACTTTCATTAATCCGGACGTCCTCCGGTCCCACCAAGTCCGGATTAGCGAGCTTTTACTGTATAATTTAAGAATTTCTTCACAAGCCAGTATTGAAATATTATCCGGGTGTGTTATGAGCTATATGTATACACACTATATGAAATATATGAAGGAATATTGGGATACAACTAAGTTGGCAGCGTATTGGACTTTGCACTACAAGACGCCTTCCATATGATACAGATGCACACTATACTGAATATTAGAAGCGTTAAGAAATAGTAGACAACACATTCATACTTTAATTTATTATGGAAAGATGCACAGAAAGGAAATGAAAATCAGCAGGAAGCGGATGTTTTAACTCAGGGCATTCTTTCTTTGAATTGTACACCAGCATGTGTGTGATTTCGTAGTACGTTGGATGCTCTGTTTTGTTGCACAGTTCGCATCATTGCCGCATGTTGATATGCGCATATTTTATACTTCCATCCCCCCCCTTATGTTTTTTTTTTATCAGCCTAGATTTCTGCCTTTCCCGGAGAGGAGAGCAATGGCGGAAGCTGTAATTTTGACAGGCTTCTGATTTTCCGATTCAATGTTGCAGCGGAATTGTTCTGCAGTTCACTCGCAATTCCTTTTCTTTTTCGTTTTTTAGATGTGATTGACGCGCTTTTGCGACGAGTCAATCCAGAAACCATGCAACTTTCTGCGAAATTCACATTTCATTTTCTTAACCGAGACCCAAAAAACCTTTCACAAAAATTACTTGCTTTTCATATTTTCATGCACGATTCGTTTACATACTCTATACACACGTTCCACAGAGCGATGTTTCACTCACTCCTAGTCCCAATTTCATTTATATTTTGAAGCTTATGATAAGTATAATTTATGATATACATATGTGAAAAAATTAAAATTGCGGTATGTGAAACTTGGCGATCTTTTAACTTTTGCTGATATCATGCTTAGATTGAGGTCCAGTATTTATGCGTGAAGGCAGGCTTAGTAAAACGTTGAACTTAAAATGTTGCCATTATTTCACTACCAACAATTTTTTCCCATAATGTGATCTTTTTTAAGCTAATTGTGTAGCAACAAAATATTCTAAGGTGTTAATTAATATGTACGTTGGTTTTAAACATTCCAAAATAAACTAAACGCTTAAATTTTAAAATGACGTCAAATACTAATATTACCACTATATTTCTTAAAGTATTTTCCGCAAAATACTTGCTATATGCGTATAGTGTGCCTGCTAGCTTTGATTGGGTGACACAACATTACCATTTTCTAGAGAATTCGTATTTTGAAACGTTTGATAAAAAAATATTTCTTCAATCTGTGAATTATATATAGGATGCATAGATAGAGTATATCAATGCATATGTTACAATATACCGTTTTATCTTGGCAGAAGCTTCTATTTATCTTTTCACAAATTTTAGCATAAAATTTCCTGTTATTTTGCGATGTGTGAGATATTTTGATTTTATTTTGTAGGAGTCGAACAGATTTTTCTTTTTCTTCATTCGCCTTTTGCCTGTATTAGTAAAACACTTCCAATAAAAACCAACAAATCCGACGAATTGTTTTTCGCTTTTGGTTCAACTTTTTTCCCTTTCAAAATCCACTCACTCGCGATTTACAAAAGACGGCCAGGAAGTTGTATCAGTCATGGTCGTCTTTTCATAGTGAGGATTTGTCAGATATTTCCGTCATGGATATGGTATTTTTCATTCCCGATCTGCTTTGCATCTTTTTATAAATGGCGAGGAGTTGCTCGTTTGGAACGAAGAAATAATTAATTGTACGTGTAACGTCATTATTTGGTGACGGGTTGGGTACGTTTTGCCAAAATTGGATTGCTGTGCCAAGTAATGTTGATGTCAGCAGGAGAGAAAGTGCTGCAAACGTTATCACCATCCAAGCAACTCACACCGTGCATACTAATTTCATCCGTACATGTGGATTTCTCATGTCACAATATACACTAACCTGCGCTATTTTTTTTGCGAAATTAAGGAATCCCATTGTTAACACCCAACATCTTTTCAATTAATGAAGCCTGATTGAATGCATATATTAAAAAATCTAGTCATACCAAAATTAGTATTTTATCTATGTATAGCCTTGTTGTTGAGCAAATTTATCCGGTTTGCTTAACATAAACCTATATTTTTATACAGGGGAGAAATACATTAATGAGCTACTAACAAGGATTATGGAAGTTTGTTTGCTTTTTTGTTTTTTTTTTTGCAGATCTCGGTCTCATTTTTCTGTCCCCTTTTGCTAAAATTGCAAAGGGACCTGTTTAAATCTACCCTAAGTGACCAATGAATGATACATTTTTTAGTATGCTATCAATGAGAACTTATCAATAATAGTAAAGGGAAAATCCACTTCTCATTATGTTTATGAGAAGTGGATTTTCCCTTTACTATTATTAATAATAGAACTCATAATTGTTCCAAAGCAAGAATGCAATGAGAACTTATTATTAGGCCTAAATAACTATGTTGAGTTGTACGTTGAATAAATACTCTCCTGAAATAATTCAATAGAATAAAGCTGGTAACGAATAATGGAAAAGAAAACCATTTTATTTTTTCCATTTATTTTAATGAAAGATTAATAATTTTCCAATTTTATAAATAAGCTATGTAGGCATTTTATTACTAGCTTCTATTTCAACTTTCAGTTTTTTGACAATTTTTGTCAATCCTCTGCTCGAGTATCATGTGAAATTAGAAAATCTTTTCGGAAAGAAATGTATGCCTATTTTATTACTGGCGTAACGTAAAAAAATATAGCCCCGGAGGTAATAGGTTTATGAAGGTTCTTCTGAATGAAGTAGTCCAAGCTAGTCTTCAGTTTTTCTAACTGTAAGAATATCCGAATCGCTGAAAAAAGTCTATCTTTTTCACCATCTACACATTCCATGATACATTCCAGTCTTTATATAATTTTCCTATACTGGTGTCTAGCACATATTGAAAGATACTCTTGTCGGAGACTGTTTACATCCGCACTGTGGAAACTCAGAGAAAATGATGTATGTATATATACTATGTTCTCCAATTGCCACCCATTACTGGTTTGCAGAGGATCCTCTTGCCAAAATATTTCAAAACCGCCCGTCTTCTTCCCCAACAGAATAAACACACCTACCTAAGCTTCACATAAACCAGAGCTAAATTAATATACTACCTATATTGCATTTCAACTAGAAGGCTTTTCACAACATATATGTTTGAGAATATTAAACATATAATTAAGACACTATTTATATTGTATAATTTAATAATTACATGAATTTCTCAAGGAAACAGGAATCATGTGACCATGACATGCGTAAATGATAAATCCACTTTTAGATTAGTACTCTGATTAATTTGCTTGAAATAATATTTTCTCTTCGGTATTAAAATATAATATTGTCTACTAATTTGTTTTGTAGATGGAAAATTGTCTAAAATGTAGTGCGTTATTATGGAATAGTCTTGTGGCTTTCAATATGTGATTAACGTGATTCAATCCGAGATTTTCGTGTCCTAATTTTGCTCCGATGCATTGAACCTTCCTTCCACAATTGCACTGAACACGTTGGAACCTTATTACAGTCTCCGCCATTTTTTATTTATTTTAATTTTCAGTTATGGCGGCAAACTGCAATATTTTATATTTTACTTGAGTTTCAAATGGTACGTTCAATAGGTATTTGATATTAGAAAAAACTAAATACTGTAGTAGCAATCAAAAATGTTTTTGAAAAGACAATAATTCTCGATTGGAGGGAAATATTTTATAAATCTGTGAGTTGTAATGGCATTTTATTTTCGAAATTCCGTCACAGAATGAACTGAAACAGACGAAAGTCAGGAATGACTTTGTTCAAACGATCGACCAGGGCCAGAAGGAGAGCGAATAGAAAAGCAATATGTAGGAGTTATATAAGAGAAAAATAAGCGAGGGTCAGTTTCCGAGTGCAGTCGTTGGTGCCATCATTTTGGGGATATGACTGGTCGATACCCGATGGACATCAAACTTGGAACTGCTATCATTACTGTACGTGTATAGTGAGTTTCTCTTCAGATGTGACGTCACAATCCCTTTCAACCGAGTTTCATGCCTAACCCAGTAAGAAATCGATATTTTATGTATACCATACAGTATTTTGATTCGGATAATTCCATTCAAAGCGTGTTATATTTTTCGATTTTAAATATTGTCGTATGAAATTAGCATTTTAATGAAATTATTCCCTCCATCGGTTCGCTGCTAGCTTAATGCAGTGTGAGACATTGGAAATTTAATTTTGTTGTCGCCTAAATGCTGCAAGGCCGTCCTAAGGGAATAATCTTGAGAATGTTGATGCAGCTTTGCCATAATGCATTCAGTGCAAGTGTTTAACAATTCTGCATTGTCCTGAATTTTGTACGCCAACTGTGAAGACTAATAAATAATTAATTATATCAGTACAAAATTCAAGTGAAATATGTTGTAAGAAAAAACGGCTAATTTCATTTTTAGAATTTTGGTAAAGAAAGTTTTTTTATAATTACAGATTAGTAACTATGATAAAAAATCAATAGAGGGTTCTACCATATTTTATGGAAAGAATTATGCATATGTTCATTCAATGTTATATTGAAACCATTACTGCATCAATAGGTGCAATTCTGCCACACTTCAGTATTGTTTCTTTCCAAAACCTGGGTCTCTGTAATGTATACCTTTTCTTGATCCATCTAATATGCAAATTCTTTTTAATTAAGTTCAGATAAATTTGTTACTTTTGAATTAAATATTTTTTCACTAAAAAGAAATTGATGCTTATATTTCCCATATAATTTGAAAATTGAGCTTACTAGTATAGTGACTGTGCGCAGATCGTAGTCGTGAAAATTGCTTCCGACAACTTGCGGTTGTAAATTGTCATTTCTGACTTCCAGTTATATTTAATACGTAATTCGAATATACGTAATAAGTCAGTGTTGGTCTACACAACATGATAAATGTATGTATTTATAAACAATGTTTGAGGTAACTTCGACTAGTGAACCCACTGGTGGTGGTTTTTATTCATTGTCAGCATTGTACACGGTGTTCGCTAAATCAGATCTTTGTATGCTACTTGCCATTGCTGATGGGTACATAATTTCCTTTTTCTATATTAAATGCATAGACGCTTAAAGAAACTAAGTTTCATTCCACAATATAAAACGTTAATAAGCTGTCAATTTCAAGAGTTTCATTCGCCCCTGATTGAAAGCAAAGCTGCTGGGGAAGCTTTTCACGAGAACGGCAAGATGGCCGCCCGGTTTTCTCGTTGCCTTTGTCCGAACACTGCTTTCATACTGTTTCCGGTCGAAATGCATTGAAAGCGAGCATTTTTATGACGTCGGCCTTCTTCCTTTACGTCCACATGTTTGGAAAACTGGATACACAGCCAAAAGGCCTCTTTCTATGTTAGCATTTTCACACGACAAACTCCCCCAAAACATGGTAGCATCAAGCAGTGCACGCGGCTGGCACACATACAGTATAGCACGCATAGCATACATGTGTGCGATGTGTGAACGGATGGGTGAATTTTTCTGGTTTGTTTGTTGCAACCTGAATCGATTCTCACGAGGCTTGCCGCTTAACGAACGAGTCCTTATTTTATGAAGCTAAAGGCTTCAGTCGGTAATTGTCCAAGTGTAATCATGGATGCTGTGTCTTCCTTTGGCTGAATGATGAAAGTGTGCGACGTTCGGCTTCGCTGCATGACTTTTTATGCGAAACAGTCGTTGTGAGGAGATAAAACCCTGCCAAATAGTGGTCAGATGAGAAGCAAGATGAATGACAGGGAGGGTGTTGCGTCCTACCAGAACGGCTTAAAAGCACACGTCCAAGAGATTGGCTCGAAATGAGGGAATAACCGCCTCTGGGGTGTTAGCACCAGGCTCACTCTATCCGAAAACCATATTGGTCGCATTCATCATGCTCGCCATTAATTGAACTTTTCCTCAGTAATGAATAGCACGTTTTCACCCAACAAATGCGCCCTTTTCCATCTTCCCCTTTCAAACTTGTTTCATTCATTTCCGTTCGTGCAGGGAATAATGTTAATACGAATGCCAGAGACACACTCCGATTACCATAACTCACGAGAGTCAACAATTCACTGCATGGGAAAAGAATCTATTTCAGCCAGGATGCTGCAAAACGTTCTCGTATTTAATACAATGAACGTAACTAGAATTTGGTCAGTATATTTATGCCGGTACATTGTTAGGATATATTGATTTGTGATGCGCTGTATCGAATTATTCTTAGTCTCGAAGAACGTCATCTATGGTCTTACCTTGCTGAAAAGCATATTAAATTACAGATGATTGTCTGTCAGTATTTTCTTGAAGCATTGCTTAGATGCAGATTAAACTAGGAATATGAATAATGTTGATTCTGCCATCTGTGAAATAAAATTTCTAGCTATTTATACCTGATTGCTTGTGGTTTATCATCTATCTATATCCTTGGTTTAAAATCGAAAGTGTTGTCTAAAAATTAGTTGGTGTTCAATGACTCTTTACTATTTGTAAACTAGTTTGTAACAGGGACCCTTTCTTTCTCTTTCTCTTCCGCAGTTTGTCCCCCACATGCCGATATCTTTTTAATTAATTTGTAAACTTGAAGTATTTTTAAATCTTGGTCATTTCTTATTGTTTGTGAGTTTCAGTCATCAATTAACACATTTTCTCTAACCGTAAATCTCGAGCGCCAATTATTTCGCTACAATGCGATTGATTTTTCCTTTCAACCGGTGAAAGCAAGCGTTGTCACCATCTTAAACAGTGAATGGTAATTTTTGTTTCATGTATGTTTTATGTCGATACTTTTGTCTATGTGCGCTCGAAATATGCTAGGTAAATAACGGAGAAACTTCATGAATGGATTTACTCTTTCAATGCTAACGCAGTCTTTGAATAGCTTTCCGCTACTTGGCGTGCATCATGTATTTATCTTGCACCAGGTCGAGGATACATCCCAAACAAAATAATAGGTAGCCTTACTGCTAAATTTTTGAAAGAAAAATGCTATAATGGAGGGGAAATATGTGTAGAATAGCGCCACTAAAGAAATTTTCAACCTGTATCATGATTAGACATGCGTGAATGCTTCTGAATTCAATAAGGACATGTTTGTGGAGGAAATGTGGTTTTATTATATCTAAGAGTGTAACAAAGTGTTAACAAATCGTTCAAAAGGCGAGATGGTTATACCTTTTTTTAAATTCACCTAACACCGTATATAATTTATCTTGTATAAATTTGTTGAGTTTTCTTCGAACATGAATATTGCAAAAATTATTATCATATACGTATATTTAATTTATACACCGTTTTGTGAATTCGGTTAATTGCGTCACTACTTTAAACTAGTTTTAATGTTGCGAAATAGCAACAGTTGTTGAAACCAGGGACCATTTTGTTATAACAGTTGTCTGCTTCATGCAATTACTCGTACCAACATAGCTTGGACGGAATGCCCACTATTCCTATTGGTTGCGCTTATCGCTTAGTTACTCCTGTCTAAAACTCTGAAATAACCACGACAAAGATGGCGAGCGAGCAAAGAGGAGCGAGCAATGGAGAGACTAATGCATCAGCAATAGGCTCCGCCTCATGTCCAAGCTATGTTGGTCCGATTATAGCAGGATTTTATCACTGGTAAAATGATTTCCATTAAAATAAGTACTGAAACGCGGATTTTGCTTCGGGTAGCCTATGAAATGTTCATTACTGTTATTTCAAAAAGTGTGTTCTTAAAAATTCAGCAGAATATAATTTAGCAATCTGAATTTTTATCTACTGAGCATTTTTTTATAGAAACTACGTATGTGACATCTCGACTTTAGCTGCTACAAATCCCCAGACAAATTCCGTTATAAAAGTTTAATTCCTCGTGGGGATATACATTTTAAGAAACAATGCGTTATGCAGATGTGATAAAAATTAAACTCTTATCATTTGCAGCTTAAAATGCGATTTGTGCTTTCAGCGCCATGAGTGATGAAATTTTTGAAATGGTGATTACTCTAAACATAGCATTTCAACAGTATACATGGCATGTAAATTATGAAACAATACACATTAAAATTTTTTTTTACAGATGTTTACTATATTAGAAATTAGTATATTAGTATATTTTTAATATAATCTTAGTTCATCAAATCTATACACTAGATCTTTTTTCTAATTTTAAATTTTTAGAATTTCAGAATAATTATTCTGGCAGCCATATATGTAATAAAACACATTAGAATTTCACGTAGTTTGTTCCAACAGAAACTTGTGACATGGGTTTTGTATATTGAAGAGCTGTTGCACAGCGCATTTTAGCCGGGTACTAGTTATTTTTTTCTTGGTTAACTTGTCTTGATTCTCCAGTGGATAAGAGAACAGTAGTCCACTGGGAACGGACTGCTATTAAGTGGACGTAATTCATGCCATGGTGGTTTTCGTCGTGTGGCAGGTGTTTACGAATGAGATCTGCTCGATTTGGGGAAGTGGTCAGCAGATGGTCACCTATACTAGCCACCATCTGACCCCAACTTGAGCAGACCAATGGGATTACAGCTTTCATCGTCTGCGCGTCAAAAGATAACAATACGTGGTATGACGAAGTAAACAATCTTCCCCAGTTGTGCCATATGTTCAACAGATTTAGTGGTCTTTGGTCACTTCTGAATTAATAATGCTGCCACCCTGGGAAGCAAATAAAACAAATATCTATAAAAGTCTTTTTTCCCCCAAACTATATTGTATGTTCTTTAGCAAACCTTATTTTACGCAGGCAATAGAACATTTTTAAATTTTTTATTTGCGTTAGAAGTGGCTTGCAAACTAAATTTAATTTAAACTCCGTTTAAAAAAATAGTTATGGTGCTAGAAATACACATAATCTGATTTTTATTTGTAAATTGAAACGTATTAGTAAATGAAATATTATTTTACATTGCGAATACTAGGTCGAGATAATTCTGAGATTTTATTTGATTTCACCTAAGAGCTACCTGAATATGTGAATAATTGTAGGCTTATATTATACTTCGTGCTAGAATTCCGAAATTGTTGAGAAAAATGAAAATATTTTGTTGTAAGTAATGAGTGATTAAAAGTGTGTTTAACCGACTTAAGGTGGGTTGTGAGGCTCTAGAGTTTCCATTGCAATCATGTAATAAACAGTTTTGAAACCGTATATTTATTTATAATTAGATTACGTATAAGCAGTCTTATATTAGATACACGATCTTGAAAATCCCACAAGAGGCTGCACAGTATAGCATCTTTCACTGGCTTCACTTTACAGTATTTTCATTGCTCTTACTGTGTATTTATCGTTGAGGGGATTGCTCGAGTGGCTTATGTTTCAGTCGGAATGTAGCAGTCTTCCTTAAAATAACCCCTGAGAAAGCCCATAAAGCACAACACCCTCCCATAACTCGTCAATCTGCGCACCGACGTAAAAGCTACCCAGTTACCGATTTATGGAATCACTATACGATCTTCTCCAGAACCTTCCATCCTCCTTCTCTTTCTTTTTCATTCAGTATCCGTGCAACGTCACATAAACATGTTCCGTGCTGTCGTATTGAAGCACTTAAGAACACAACTTTTACCTAATATATTAGCTATTTAAAGTAACCTGTAGCTATTGTGTGCATTATTTTTCAATTGCGAATTTGTCTTGCACGTTTCATTTAACACGAATGCTTCAATAAACTTATTTCTGTATGATTCACAGAATCAATATACCGGGTGAGTCATAAGTGCTATGTCTCCTTGTTTTTTGGAAGGAATGGTAGCACACGTGGCAAATACGAAGAAGGTTGGGGGCTAACTGACGATGTGCCCTTTGGTGACCTTGAGAGGTGGTATCAAGGTCATTGGAAAGCCAACTATTTTGTTGTTGACGCTAGCGGGCCGATATCAATTAAGGAATTGTTGAACGCCATGTTTTGAACACATGCAACAAACCCAGTGAAATTCGGACAACCAGCGCAAGAGTTATGATGAAAAAAACGGGTCTGGGCAGTCCCTGGCGAAGGCTTCCCAGCCAACTCCATTGTTTCACACGAACAGCATGCAATTGCAAGGCAGGGAAGCACATAGTGCGATACCTGTAAATAAATCCCTGCCTTCGCCAGGGGCTGCCCAGCCCCGTTTTTCATCATAACTCTTGCGCTGGTTGTCCGAATTTCACTGGGTTTGTTGCAATGTGTTCAAAATGGCGTTCAACAATTCTCTAATTGATATCAGCAGACTATACTCTGCTCAGGGGTAAGAAGGAAATAATGGCCTCTATGGGGGGGTTGCAGTTCGGCCACTTTAAACCAATGTGCTACCGCCAAAGAAAGTAGTTCCAATTACGTTTGACAGTAGTGGACTTCAATGAACGTTTCGGACATATTTTATTACTCATGATTGAAAATGAGCAAAAATATATGCAAATAAATACTTTTTAATCTATTAAATACACTGGGAGAATGAAAATAACTCGAAGCGACGGATTCGTCCTCCATTTTGACAACACAAAAATTGTGAAAAGTCGGCAGAGGATTACTAATTTCACGATTATAGCACAAGCGTCGTAGTTAAAGCTCATTATTCTCTTCTTACCCCTGAACAGAGTATAGCATCAACAACAAAACAGTTGGCTTCCCAATGACCTTGATACCACCTCTCAAGGTCACCAAAGGGCACATCGTCAGTTATTAGCCCCTAACCTTCTTCGAACTTGCCATGTGTGCTTCCATTCCTTCCAGCTTTATTTCCAAAAAACGAGGTAACATAGGACTTATGACTCATCCGATATAACTAAATATTGACTCGCCATTATTGCCAGCGCTCATAAATTTGCAGCTTCATAGGGCAAGTGATAAACACATCTTTTTGTTCTATAATTTTAGTCGATCGACTTAATTACCGTTGCAATCATATTCATATTTATATTATTTACTTAAATGTACATTTAAAAAAAACCCGCATAGCTTGGTATTTTTAGATAAGTCTCGCATCATAAAGCTGGGTTATCAAGTGTATCACTATACCACGATGTCTACATATGACATAATGTTGCAAATGTTAACGATGTTGAGAAAAGTATTGTTGTGTTGAAGTAATTAATGTGTGAATCTAAATTCAGGGAGTATATGTGTGTTAGTAGTATGTTGTATTACCAAATAAAATAATTTTAACAATAAAACAGATTGCAATTTTGCAAGAAACAGTCACTCAAATGCTGCCCAAATATATAAGTTTTATTAAATCCTTAATGCATTTGGGGAGATTTCTTTTAGCTTTTCTCAATGCTTGTTTAGAAACAAATGTCAGATTTCCGGAATTATGATCTCTACATTTGTTTTCCCTTTGTTAAAATGTAATAATTCCTTCTAAATAGATAACTTGAAATTGCTTTAGATGAGACTAACAACATTGGCTTGATAAATAACGATAATAATGAGAAATTCCAGTTGCAAGAGTTTGCACAGCCAACTTGGGATGGAGAATTATGTGGGTTTAGGCGAAATAACTTGGCTCAGCGTACGGTAAATAGGCAATTTTGCGAAGGCAATTTTATACCTTGTATAGCAGGTTTTTAGGCGTAGATGAAGAGCAACGATAAAAATGAAACGAAGCCACTTTTGGAAGGTTCCAGTCGCAGATCTGAACGCACTTGTTATTTAACCCGAGATGCTGCGTGTCGGATGATGCAGATAAATTTCGATTACGTTGTGCAAAATTGGCCACCAGTTTTTCCTTACAATATCCATCACAAATACAACGAACAGCTTTTATTTCCCCGTCACACCCCAATCTCCCTTACAACAAAACATCTTTTTTAATGCAGTTGCCACAGTTGAACATTGCTGCTTTAGTAAAGCTCTCATGTTGCTAATGTTCGGTGCATAAACGATTTGAAAGTTTCATCTTCAACCAGATAATTTTCGCAGAGCACATACAAATTACTGCGTTTGTTACCCAATGTTCAGAGGGGAGGATGACTAAATTCCATTGTTGTATAAATATGAATTAATAGTAATTATGAATACATTTTTATCTTATTTTTGTAATGGCACTAATTAAAAACAAATTCCATCATTAGTATGACATGTACGTAAAAGTTTTTAATAAAATGAATATCATAATGTTCGTATAAGGAATTCATTAATGATCATGTATTAAACAGAATAAATCACTTTTCAGCATTGAAACATTCAATTAATTCTTAGAATTGCTGAGCTTTTATTTATACTACGTATATACAATACCTAGAATAATATTTTCTTTCTGTCGAGCTTGATATAAGGATGTATTGCGATGAATTGCTTATTTCTGAGATTCGTTTTGCATCAATAATAAAATAGGCACAAAATGCAATTCATCTTGTCGCTCGCTTCAAAAAGATGCTATGATTTATGGAGAGCATTTTGCACGATGCGTTATTATTACTTTTAACTGACAACCGGCAACGTACTTGCTATTACCCATGCACTAAATGGTGTAAATGGTTCCATAAAAGCAATCGGCTGAAGGTTTATATCCTGAATTATGAACATCTTGGGATAGTTTATACGAATAGGAATAAATGTTATGTGTGAATTAGAAGTGGAAGTTATAAAAGCAAAGTATAGGCATATATATATAGTGCATTTTGTTGTTAATCTTGGAGAATCCCAAGGTGGATTTGGCATATAACCTATAAGGAAAAATGCAACAGTGGGTTGTTTCTCAGGTGCATGCGGTTGGGCTTGCAAGTGCGGCCAAGTGTTTGTTTGGCTGGTTGAACAAACGACTTTGCCATGCGTGAAAACGATGTTGCCGTCTATGTGCCCATTGGGACTTGGTATTTTCGAAAAGCGACATGGCAAATGACTCGCAAGGACTCGGATCGCAGATCGTAATTGTTGCAGTTTGTGGCTGCACAGACGACTCTTCGCTTCGTTGAACTTGGCAATGCCACTTCACAGGACACCATGCACAGACTTAAGAAACATTTGCTTCGAATTTACGCCTAAAATGTGAATGTCGAGTGTTTATGTGCGCGTGATGAGATTTTCACGTTGATTGCACTCTGTGTACGTCCTATCTTGCCAATTGCAATCTTCCGAGCTCGTCTAGCTCCCAAATCATTAACGCAACCCGCCTTCACTTATCGGCTTATTTGGATCGCAACGTGTTGGCCACACACACAATATACAGCCATTCGTTTCTTTCTTACCTTGTTTCTCTCCTCAGCATCTCATTTTCTCGTCGAGTTCCAGCTTGAGCTAAAGTCGGTTCGCATTAAATTTTAGCGTTCCAATGTTAAACTACAAAGATATGATGTCACACTTGTTTTAAATTATCCATCTGCTTAAGAATTGATCGCATCCTAGAAAAGCTCAGTATTGTTAATCTAACACCGAAATCAAATTTGTTCCTGTATCTAGTGCAAACTATTGCGTCAAAATTGGAATCCACCAAACTTTGTAAAAATGTAATGTCCCTTGCATTTGAGCAATGAAAAATTCTTATGGGAACATTGTGAGTTAGAATTTACGGTGATCCAGAAAGGATCATTCCAGTTTCAAGTATATACACAAAGTATTTCCATCAGGCGGATTATTTTCAGCTGAATGGAGAAATATTTTAAAAATTGCCTGAAATATAAAGTTATGTGATAATCAATATCATTGATCCTACTACCATATGCAAATGATAAGCGTCTTTATACTGGGTGGTACATGAATTCGTTTCCATTCTCCCAACTTCACGGAGTGAAGTGTCAGTCATGACGTGTGACGTCATGGCTGATTGATAACTGGAACCAAACTGGACTGGTTTGCCGACCGCAAATGTAGTCGACAAAATTTCGACTGAGACAAAGCCATTCAACAAACTGAAGTCTGTTCTCAGTCGACTGATTTGCCGATCAAGAAAACCGTTCAGTTGACTGAGGCCCGGATGAATTGCCCACCAACTTTTCTAGCCAATGCTCAGTCGACTAGATAGAAACTGAATTGCCAAAAACGCCCAATGTCTACACTGTATTTGACAAACGTTCATAGCATATGCCAATACGCCTATAGTAGTAGTACAGTCAAACTTCCATACTATGACACCCGTCAAACAGGTTATATAAAGGATAAAGCTGTTTCATTAAACCTTGATAATATGGCACTTCCGTACTATGACACCCGAAGTTTGACGGTAAGTTAATCGTTGACGGAGTTTGCAGTGCAGCGATTACATGCGTATATGCATACTACTATACACCGTGTGTTACATTTATCTTGAGATGACTGGGAATCTTAGAAGATAAGCGTCATATCCAAAAATGTTCTGGAAGGAAAAGTGATCATATGAAGGGGCACATCAGTTTGTGCCGAAAGTGTACCCCAGCCCCCCCCCCCCGCTGTGGGTGGGGGAAGGGAAAACTTCGAAATTTTAAATGAAAACCCCCAGTCTTTTGTAGATTCTGAAAGTACATAAAAAATAAGTAATTTTCATTGGAAACATTTTTTTGTAATCATAGCAGATGGGGCTGAAATCAGTTGAAATCTGTTTCACCAGGTGTTGCACACTAGAACAGATTTAATCCATTCTGTGGGGGCAAAGCTTACTTTGGGTTCTGCAGCACACTTATAATTGTGGTGAGTGATGCCTACATTTGCATAGCATCGATGGTGCTGCAATTACCGTTATTGTGAGTTGGGTGACATCATAACCTTTGAAATCAAGCACCCTGCCGGTTAGAGGCGAGGGGACTCACTGAAATCAAGCACCCCGACAGTGAGAGGCGAGGGG
>WWPM01015994.1:0-51397 GCA_023279145.1 Glomeris maerens | reverse complement strand
GAGGGGACTCACTGAAATCAAGCACCCCGACAGTGAGAGGCGAGGGGGACTCACCGAAATCAAACAGTACATCAAGTGTTCATGACTAGAAATTTTAAAGTGGCCACACACGATCGCTCTAACCCGCCAAATGGCCTGGCGCCGCGCCAAAAAGCGATCGTGAATGGGGAACCCGGACGCGCTGGGAGTGGCGCGAGCGGCCGGTCGAATATTCAACTGGTTGAATATTCGTCGAGCCACGCCGTTTCGTGCTGGCGTGGCCCGATGCATGAATGGGGAAACCTGGCATGGAGCGGGGGCGGAATCCATGGGAATCTCGCGTAACCTGGGGGGGGAGTGGGCACGTAGCGTGGGGGAGGCGTGGTGTAGCAAGCGTGGGATTGGGCAAAAATGAGGCGTGGCGTAGCATGCATGTGATTGGCAAGAAAAATTAAGTGGCGCGGCGCTGTCGTGTATGGTACACAAAAATGGCTGGGCTAAAAATGGAGTGCTGTGGCGCGGCGCGGATCGGTTTGGATCGATCGTGTGTGGCCACCTTTACATTCCTTGCTGCAAACGGACTGCAGAATGGACTGAATCTGTTAACGTGTGCATAACCCGGTAAAACTGATTTCCGCTGATTTCATCCCCATCTGCAAAGATTAGAGAAAAATGCTTCTCATGAAAGTTACTTATTTTCAAATGTACTTTCAGAATCTACAAAAAACTGGGGGTTCCTAAAATTTAAAAGTTACCCCTTTCCCCACCCACAACGGGAGGCTGGGGGGCACTTCCGGCACACACTGATGTGCCCCTTCACATGATCACTTTTCCTTCCTGGACATTTTTGGATACGACGCTTATTTTCCAAGATTCCCAGTCGTCTCAAGATAAATGAAACACGCGGTATACAGGGTGTTCCGGAAATACTTGGACAAACTAACAGGGTGTGTTCCCTTCATGAAAACTAGACATAAAGTTCCTATAAACCTATGTCCCTAAACGCTTAGGTTTGGGGACATCTTGCCATTGATCATTCATTATGCGTTCCTAATAAAGATGTGGGGAGCATGAATTATGGATGTCACATTTTATGTAGGTCTTACTTAAAAACCTAAGCGTTTGGGAATATACGTAGGTTTATAGGAACTTTATGTCTTCTTTTTATGCAGGGAATATGCCCTGTCAGTTTGTCCCTGTAGTTTAGAAACGCCCTGTATATGCATTTTCTTTGTATATTCTAAATTATACAGATTGTGATGTTTAATCGTTATACTGTATACGAGTGTATTGAGCCTACTTCTATATCAGTTTTCAAGTACTCGTATATACACACTGTTGCATAGCAGTAATATTTACAGTAGCATATAATAATCACACGAATCTTAATAAGCATGCCAGCTCTGATTCAGAGGAATAAGGCGAAATGAAAAGTTCTGAATAATAAAGTTGACTGTCCAAATGTATGGAAAAACAATGAAATTTTATACGATATTATCAAGACCTCAAAAAGTACGACAAATTTTGTATTGTAAAATATTTATATCTCGAGTACTGCAACTGCGCTCAACATTACTTGCAATTATTGGGATTCGGCAAGTGCATTATGTTGAAAAACTAGTGAAGTTGCAATTAGTTAACAAGAAGCGCTCACACTTGTGCCCAAAAAAACTTTAATATGGCGTTTCCTAATCTAGTTCAGCCTTCGTGACCAATACCATTGGAAGTCATTAGGCTTCAAAATTCTAGAATGGAAAATGGTTGCGTTAGTTTTTCAAATATTACAATGTGCATTTTACCTTTTTATGTACTACCACAATATGTAGTCCTGCATTCATTTTGAAAATTGAAATATTGTTGCTGTTACTCGTTATTCATTCTTTCATATCACTATTTATTATTGGAATTATTTGTTTGATATCTTCACTCCATAAAGAAACATATTAGATTTGCATTTGGTTTTCAATTCAAGATCCCGTTTTATAAATATGCTATAGTTCAATTTTCATTATCCAAGACTCTGTCATGCAGTGATTTTTGTAGGATAAAATTATAAAAGCCGTGGGTAGCCGTGAATGACAAGTAAAATAAATGCCCTATTTGTTATTTATAAATTTAGGTTTGTTGATATCGTTATGCAGAAATTTAAAAGGAACTTCTGGACTAGGTTAGAAATTTCTGTTGCCATTTTCATTTCCTCATCAAATCTCAAATCGCATTGGGTTGCCCACAGCACAGAAAAATGGCTACATCTCGAAACAATTTTACTGGTGCCTATTCTGCTGAACACATTTGATATCGTATCCCATAATTTTTGATTTTTTTACCCTATCCACCATTGTGCACCGACACTTGTGTAGGCAAGGCTAATATTTAATGATTATGTAAATATCAACTTCTACATTTATTGGTGTTATTTTTTATTTGGCTGTAAACTCGATTAGTGTTTATAAAGTTAAGATAAATTCATATTATGCAAGTTGTGTATGTTGATCCCAGGCTGACAGGATTTTCAAATTTGCTGCATTCAAGAGTATGTTATTCACATTTGGAGCAAGGGTATCACGTGTCAAAGAGGCTCTGCATTAAAATTATTTACTGTTTGGGTCATGTATTATCTATCAACTGAGAGCGGTTTTAAAAATGTGATGTCATTATGACACCACAATTATGCTATATCAAGTAATTGACGAATTAGGCTTAGATATATCTTTTTTCAGTCCATTCCTTATACTATACTTACACCAAACTTCCTAACACGTAGGGTACATACGGACATAAGGCGTAAAACTATCTGAACCAATGATATGGCGAATTACATTTTAATTGACTACATGCGAGAAGCAATATTTCTTTTTTTCTATAGGCCGGGCTCTGCATGATACTTGGTAACATTTCAAAATCCATAATTTCATCTGCGCAGTGCGTTGTTGGATAGCACAACAAAATTGTAGTAGGAATCTGTAAAGTATGAAAATATTTCTTGAGAAATCGTTTGCCGAAGTTGCTATGCTAAAATTTTCTTCTGAAAAATTATTTTGTGGCAATCAATATAGATCTATTAATTTTACAGCATAAATGTGGTAAAAATAGTCTGACTATAGAAAGCACCTAGTGCACAAAAGCAATCGTCGCTTGTTATGACAAGTTAAGGAGGTTTTGTTTAATGGCAAATGCAAAATGGCGCAGTGAATTTGGCAAATCAGGCAATTTTTATTCACTTCTCTAGGTTTTTTGTGGGGCCAAAGGGCTTCTTATCCGACGGACTGGGCCATTTTCATTGCACGCTTCCCCCTTTTCCAATCTCGTCCGTCATTTCTTTACTTACTACATCTACCATCTTTCTTGTATAATTTTTTCCTCTCTTTGTATATTAAAGTACGTGGCTGTCATATATTTTTCGTAGATCTTGATTTCTTGGCTGCGCATGCGCCCATGTCTCCTGCAACTGCAAATCTATACGAGCCCAAACGGAGCCGTTATTTTGTTTGTTTTGTATATGTACATGTATGAAAAAAGAATATTCTTCTGGCTTAGTTCCACAGTAAAAATTTATAAACCTCGGTGGACATTCAAAGCTAGCGTTTAGAAACAGTCCCAATTTTCAATTACCGCAAACAGTCTTATCGTGAAGATTACCATCCTTTTCTTTTCCGCACCAACGACTGCAGCATACATAGGACTTGAATAACTGCATTTCTAGGAGAGGGATAGCAAGAAGATGCTCTTGGCGTTCATGCAATGAATAAAAGTAATAACGTTTGCTTTCTCTGCATTTCTTCCAGAAAAAATCTCCACATATTTCCATTCATTATTGTATGCATGCCTGTATAGAAATCACAGCTATTCTTACCAATATTTCTTTGTATTGAGACCAACACGGTCCACATATTTCCCAAACGGAAATGGAAAGATATTATTAGGATCTGACTATGAATTCTTAATATTCATCTGCAAGTACATGTTTTATATTGTTGTCGTGGTTTTCCAAATGAGTCACTGGGAAGGTATATGGACGAAATAACGAAATAAAGCATCCAATATAGCATGAAATTAAAATAACTGTCTGTTGTTTTTTGAAAGGATATATCGCAGTCATGATTATTACTGTTTTGGTAAACAAATATATGGGTCGTGTACTACACGTTATTTCACAGCATTACAGAAGATTCCGGTATGTATTTATAACGGATCGATCGATTGCCAAACTTTATTGCACTTTGCAATTGTCAAATGCAGTTTCCTGTGACTATATGCAGTCCATAAGGAATCATTTGAGCAAAATGTATACTTCTGATTCGGTTTGGATAACGTTACTATAATACTCAAGTTGTAATATTTATGGCGTCATCGCAGACAGTTTGTGTACTCGCATTATGTGTGAATGAGGCGATATTTCGCTGTAATGTCCACTCTTCAGATTTCATAACGTTAGTTTTAGTAACGAGCTACTAAATATACCGATAATGTCCACAGAAAGCTATTTTCACTTTAAATGCGTGGGGGACCTGAAATACTAGACGAATTCAGGTGCAAATGCTGTGAAGTAGTGTGTTCATCCGTGGTTTATTTTTTAAATGAGTTTTCAGTAACTTCATGTCATTGATGAATTTACCAAATAAATCCTTAGTTAGATTGCTGCAATTACCAAAATAGCACCTCATATTTTGGATTCTCTTTGTTCTTGATATTGCAGAAATAAATAGTCACTGTGAAATCTGTGATATTGCAAATTAAAGAGTTATTAGCAACATTGGAATGGGCCATTTTTTGTTTGTCGAAAAAATAATTCCATTATGTAATGTTGCAATGAATCTTTCTTACAACCTGCGTATCATATACGTATTTATTTTGAAGAAATCACACATTATATTTGGAAATAAATGGTTGTCATTCTTGTATTACTGCCACCAGTATTATATAAATATTAAAACTATAATTTTATTACTTCTGGATAGAGGACGTGCAATATGATTATTACTATTTTAGCTATAACGAAAATCATTTAAATAAATTTGCTCTTCTGTTTAACAAGAATGCATCTACTTGGTATTGATCGAATTCCTGCAAGAATGCTTGTCTTTTTGTCTGTATTATGTTCAGACAATTTAAGAATCGAGCATACCTTTACAAACGATTTAGTATTTGAACGAAATTCTCTGCTCCGCTAAGCAAACAATTCTGATTAATCTAATGTATTTTTTTTTATCCTTGGACAGGTATCTGGCTAAAATGGGACCCTGCTGTGCTAACAAGACACGGGAGAAAGGGCAATCCTTCTATTCCAGTTCAGAAGGAGACATCCCTTCCAAAGAATTACATTCCCCGTTCTCCTGCAAATATCCAGTTTCTCCCCTAGGAATCTACACAATGAACAGGTAGGACGAAGTTTAGTTATTTTAGTGATGTATTGCATGTATGTATCAGTTTTTTCAAGATTTATTGCATAAACAGCAGTGTACAAACATGTAAATATTGCTATACTATGGCCATCTGGGTATCAGGAACGGAATAATCCATTTTGTACAGGATGTCTGTTTTATGACGCACCAATGGAGATAGAGATGTGCCCAGTTTTCATTTTCCCAGCAGGGCACCACTGCGTTTTCACTATTGCTAAACAAAATGATATTTGTTTCTTGTTCAGTTCGATTTGTCCAAGTACAGCAACTTCACCGTGTTCGTCAATAATAATAATCCGAATTCGGTCTTTTTTTTCCGCAACAGATCCTGTTTTGCGAAATTTCTTAACAGGTCAAATAATAGTCGTGTAATTTGGTTTAGGTGTACCTCAGAACTTTTCATGAAATGTTGCTGCCACTGTTCGAGAATTTTTGTGGTGTTCCGCATAAAAGAAACATAATTTCAACGCGTTGAGCAATGCTGTACACCAATTACGTATCTGGACAGAAAAGCAAAGTAACTGCATGCAAAATGTTCTCCACTTAATTAGAAGCTAACTTCACAATGTATTCCCAAGAAAGGTTAGCACAAAAGTTAGCAAGAAAAAAGAATTCACACTATGAAATTCAAATTGCCGAAATATCATTTTGTTTACAGTGGTGCCCTGCCGGGAAAACTGGGGACTTCTCAATCTCCATTGGTACGTCATAAAACAGACACCCTGTATGTATTCCCATGGGGAATATCGCTTTGGTATAAGTACGCTTTGGTGCAAGAACGACCCTGTGTAGGTACTAAAGTGAAGCTTCCTAAAGTTTGTTGAACGATGTTGTGTAATGTGCTTTGTAGTAGATGGACACTTCCGTTTGTTGACGACGGTATTCAGGCTTGGGTTGGCATTTCCGTCATGATTTCAGCTTGTCCAGAAAGTCTCTTTCAGTCTTTCAGTATACGGAATAGAGAAAAAACTTCCAATACTAACATTCAGGATAGTGCATAATATTATATTAACGTACCTCTGAATTCAATTAAGCTAATCCTAATTTTTGCTTTGAGATGCTATTTATTGCCAGCTGAACTCACCTTTAATTTTTTATACTTTTTGAAAATATGGTATTGTAGAATATCCACGGTAGTCAATGTGGAATTGTGTAAAGCCTTCAGAATGTGATTTTTAGCAAAATGTGAGGAAAAGAAATCTAATCAACATATGCAACATAATTTTAATGTATTGTCTGAGTGATAAAATTTTTGAGGAACAATACATGTCGTAGTGCATAACTATTCTTAGAAAGTTTAAATATTACATATGCTGGATAAATAATTTATCAAGTTGCTATTTCAAAAAATATTTTCTTGTCTAGCTGATGAATTTCTAGTCATACACAAACCTGGAGAATGATTAATCCTATAATAGCACAGGAAATCTGCAACAATTCTTAAAATGTAATACATTCCAAGAGTTTGTCGTTTGTTGAATTACTTTAAAGGAATTGTCAAGGACATTTACAATAGTTGTTAAATGATCAGTCACTCTTGTCAACAATGATCAAGTCAGCATAACCATATTTATTTTCATATGTAGAAACCGAGGATTTTAATCGATGACTGGGGGGAAATGTTTGCCATGGTAACGTTATAGCATGTGAAAATAATGTATTCATGGAGAGAAGGATAGCTGTTGGCTTAATAATGCGTTGTGTTTCGCCACTAAATCAGGCATTCTGCTGGTGAAATTCAAGGACATTTATATGCCATGAAACGCTTTTTGCTGGCAAATTGCGAGCGCGCAAAGGCAAAGTGCACATACTACTTACACCGCATTGGTTTTATGAGCTGTGCCGACGTACCTTTTTCGGGTACCTGCTCGGTTGTTATAGCAGTTCGTTAGAGTCGAGCAAAATAAAACTGCAGCTCAAGCACACCGCCTTAAGAGCCTCTCACGATTTGTCCATAATGGAAAGTCACACCATTACGCGGTTTATAACGCCTACCTTGACGACCAAATGTAAGACATTTTTCTCCTTGTTGTTGCCCCACTTCTCTGCTCTGATGTGACCAAAACGTTCAACATTGAATGCGCTGGTACTTTCATATACAGGATTATTGTGCTCAAACCTTAAGATTCGTGTTGAAATAATGCCATATCTAATTACAAACTGTGGGAAAATGTTTTTTATTCTTCCCGTCCTAAGCTCCTGAAGAGGAGAGCGAGAGTATTCAGTGGATTTGCTCGTGAAACAGATTTCTTGCCAGTTACTTATACTGTACATAGTTAAGCTTTCCATTCACTTGGCGTCATGCAGAATGTTAAAATATTGTTAAAATTCTACATGCATGATAATTAATATTTAAATGAACCGCTTTTATGATGTATTAGTAATTTGAGTTTAATTCGTCTATGAATGTCATATACATTGTCTTTTTTATGATGCACCAATGGAGATTGAGATGTGCACAGTTTTCAGTTTTCCCAGCAGGGCACCAGTGTTTTTTCGCTGTTGCCAAACAAAATGATATTTTGGCAATTTGGAATTCGTAATACCTATTCTTCTTTTTACAATATTTACTTTTTTATTTTGCGATAAGGCCACTCGCAGCCCATTATTAAATGGGCAACAAAAAATCAAAGAATAGTTTTCTCCTATTCATTTCAAATGGTAATTTTTCATTTGCGCAAGCAGTGCCAAAAATAAAAGTTTTTCCCCATACTTCCCAATTAGGTATCTGGACAGAAAAACGTAGTAACTGCGTACAAATGTTTTCCTCCCACCAAAAATTATAAATTAAGTTAGAACAAAGGTTCGCACGAAAAAAAGAATACATAATATGAAACCCAAATTGCCGAAATATTATTTTGATTGCAAATACAAGTGTAGTAAAAACGTAGTGGTGCCCTGCTGGGAAAACTGAAAACTGTCCACACCTCAATCTCCATTGGTGCGTCATCATGGATGAATCTGTGTTGTTTGTACTATATGCAGTTTTTCAACCAGTATAATGTTGTCGTTATGGTCAGTGAACTGTACAGCACGTGAAAATCGTTGTTTGTTTAGAACATCTGCTTTCTTTCAACGGCTTTCAGTAGACGACAGTTAAGAGGCCTTGGATGGGGTAGGGGGTCTCAACTTTTGAAACATTCATTGAAGCAAATAATTAAGCATGCATTAAGTTATGCGTTACTTAACTCGCTGCTGCCGCCCTTTTACATTGTAAAATTATTCAGTTGGCAAAGTTCATTGGTCTGTTTTTTTCAAAATATTTTCTAATAGTCATACATTTGAAATTATCAGTTTATTAATGTTTTGTGCCTCACCCAAGCTTAACTTGTGATTATTGTTACATGTATGCTTGCAAATCCGGATTTTCGCATTTTCAACTTTCCAACAACAGTCAATATTATGACCCTGCATCCCTTGTTGTTAGCTCGGCTGTTCACGATTCAACGATATGTTAATCCATGTCATTTTTGACGGGTACCTCGCTCGTAATGTTATATCACCCAATTTATTAGCATGTTTACAGTGATACAGAGCAATAAATGCATGAAACGTGCAAGGATAATTTGACACAGACGTGTAATAATTGCGCATTCATTGCAGCGTATAGGCAAATGCAGAAGTGATGTTTGGTACGTAATATACTGTAGTGCAGCTGTACAATCGATTATTTTGTTAAAATTATGTTACCAATAAGAGAGTGATAAAAATGTATATTCATTCATTATTTCACTCAAATACGATATTGTGAATTGTTAAAAAGCTTTCCTCTTGAGTTGACATATTTCTAGCCTAATGTTTAATTACTGCCAAGGAAACCAGTTATGAAATAATTTGGAAAGCTATTGATTGATGAATCATTATTGTTCTTAATCATTTGTCCTCGAATTGAATTATACTTGGAAAAAACTTGTATTGCTATTTTTTATGGAAACATTGTCAACATGTTGATAAAGTGGCCATAAAGATTTCAAGCCTCCAAGTTATTTCCTTATTTTTTTATTCGCACTTATAATTAAAAAATGTTGCAAAGCGTATTATTTTCTAATAATTTTCACAGCGCTGTATATTAAAAATCCGAATTTATCGGTTTTCGGATTTGGACCGTGATCTTGTTTCATGCCGTCGCAGCTATAAGCAAATTTTTTCTAAAAAGTTTCATATCTAAGCAATGTATGTGATGTTTATATACAAGACTTTAAATTGTGTTTGTCAATCGACCGTCTTCATTTCTATAAAATGTCATGTGCAATACTAAAGAGATACTACTCTAATTGAATTGACTTTAAAATTGTCTGTCATATTCAATTTCTGCGCACATAGGAAAGTGTTGGTTGCTATGGGTCTGGGCATATATCCTGGCAACTTGAGTGTCACAAGCCATAGCTGTGTGTTCACTAACAAGTAGACTATATATTTTCTATTCTGAACAATTTCTGTCCAAGTTGCTGACAAGACGAATTACCTTCAAATCTGATTGAATTAAAATGAATGGCTTTTTCTGTTGCATTTCTTCTCTAATATGTTAGCAATTATTATTTATTCTTGTGTCCATCCATCTAGCTTTTCTTTTGAAAAATGTCAATTGCACGGACGATTATCCCATGTGGTGTATACGTATATATACGTATGTATATACATATATGTATGCCCATATATCTGCTAGGGGATTGATCGATCACGTGCTTTACTCTGTGGGTCACAGGCAATTTTTCTTCTCCTTTTTCAGCAGTTCATCTTTGCTTCTTACGAGGACATTTATACGTGCAATGAAAACCCACGTCTTTTTAATAGTCCGTTGTTGCAGCGAGTTTTCTAAGAACTCTATCTTGAGAATAAGCCAGTCTATAACACGTAGTAGGGCTAGAGCGAAAAATATTTTCTGGAAAATGTGAAATTGAGAGAAGTGCAGCAGCAGTTTGGCGCCCACGCGATTCACTGGAGCAGTTAGCGTAAAACGAAGAACAAAACGGTCATGTAAGTAGACTGGAAGAACGAAATTTACATGTCATTTTTCTCAACCATCATCTTTTCAAAGATGTGAAGTACACAGTAGTTGCATGGAGCTGGTGTACGTCGATACTGGATACCTCATCTTGTCAAAAATCTCATGTTGGTATTCATTTCTCGTAAAAGCGACAAATGCAAAGTGCTTTGTTCGGCGCAAAAGTATTGCTTTCATATGATAAAGGTGTATATTGTTGATGCAGTAGTGTGTTTGTGCATATGGAATGCACCGTATCTGCTTAGATGAGATTTTTTTTGGAGAAATTTACCTTATGAACTTACTTTACTGCATCGCACGCAAATGTTGCGGTAAAACTTGCCTACAGAAGCGACCCTAAAAATTGCTCTGCTTTCTCAACTCTCTCAAGATTTTTAGATGAGAGCATCGGTATGGCAGACAACCAAATCCTGTTTAAAGTGCCATAGCACTGTATCGGTTTCATGTAAGCCTACCACATGTAATGATTTGCTTCTTTTGCATTACATTAACTGACCGGCATATTGCAGTACTGTGCAGACGTTTAAGCTTTGTTGTTAATTTAAGCCTTGAACTTTACTTCCGTTGTTGTAAAACAGTGTAACCTGCACATTTTGAATGCCTAAGCAAGCCTGCGTATCTATAATAGAATATGTAGTATTTGCATTATTCGTAAAAGAACCTTACGAAATAAATTAAGCATAATTTTCTTTAGGAAATTCCCTGGACACAAAATGTAGGTAATTGAAATTTATCACTGTTTTATTATTTCATACATCCTTCATCATGGCAGTAAGCATTTGACTTTCATTTCACCTATCTCATTTTGAAAGCTATGAAGGGATTCAATTTTGTTATATTGGCATAATGAAATTCCTTGAGTGTTGTTTTTAATAGAATCTCTGTATGCAAACTAATTATTAGGTTCCTCGAATATTATCATGAAAATTGATAGCACATAAAGTAACAATAAATTAAATTTCAAAGTCATTATTGAATATATGGCAAAAAAGAACGCTACTTTGATGTCGTTCGGCTAATAATGAGAGCTAGTATCTTGGGGCAAACGAAAAAAAAATATGAAAAGTTTACCCTTCATTGACTTCATAAACATTTTTAGCTTGTTATTTGGGAATCGGGGGAAATGTATAAGGTGGTATAATATTTTGGACGTCAATAAACCGGCTTTATCATCGCGTCAAGATTTAGATTGCAGAAAAAGGAGACTGCAGTTGCAAGTTTTTCATCCCCTTGGGGCCAGTTATGTGCAAGCTCACGTGTCATTATTAGATACGAGGTGTGGTCCTTTATCGAATTAGAAGAGCGTACACACGTGTGTCTGTGTGTATTTAGGGTTACTGCTGCTGTTGTCTATGGGATCCTTTTACCTGAGTGCTTTTCGAGAAGGAAAAAAGTGGTCCGAGTTCATCAAGGAAGCTTTCTCTGGTAGTCAATGGCTCTGTGATGTCGTTGCACGTAATGAATTAAACCCACAGCTCACCCTCACACCCCTATGTAAACCGGTGGTTGTTGCTTGCATTCCTCTTCAATTCTGTAAGCATGCATGGGTCAAATGAATTCTCTCCTAACCTAAGGGAGAGGGAATTGCACTCCATGCCGCAAAATTGTTTTCATTTCAATAGCACTTTGCATATATGCCTACTATTACATATGTAGACTACATTTAATCAATTGCAATTAAATCGTAATTCGGTAAATTCGACCACTGAGCTATGAGTCACAACCTTATATTCCCTCGTGTCTTCAATTCTAGAAACCATTCCACTTTGCACGAACGTAAAAATTGCTACCACTATATTTCAGGAATAAATTGTGCATACAATACCCCGATCTAAACCCACATAGTTCTACTGACAATTGTAATTTTGCCACAATGCTAATCTGTGACGATGTGAGACGGTAATTTACGTGGTTTTATATAGTTAAATACTAAAAAGAGAATATGGATGCCAACATGTTTTATTTCCTCATACAGGTTATTTGAAGGAAGTAATGCAAATAATGTCTTGCTTATTACTCTATTGTTTAGATACATATTAATATTGGTTTAACTGAACTATAACTATAGGTCAAAAAATAACACCATCGCAAAATATTTTACGCTGTACAGTTGCAAACCCGTGGCTTCGAGGTCCAATTAGATTTTGCAGTACATGAGACCCGTGACGTCAAACTGGATTACAATAATAGAAGTATTTATTGATGTACCACTTAGCATATTTTAAGGAAACAATTGAACTTTCAGTTTCATCTTTCGTGAACATTGGTGTATATCTAAAAGTAGTCAGTCGTGATATTGATGTAGTTATCAAAAAATACCTATATTTATGGTTCTCACTAATATTTTGCATGAGAACTGCAACAATCACATTTTCTTAAAATAACCTGGCAAAAAGCAGAGAGTAATAAATGCAGGTTGGCAAAGCATTGATATGCCAACGGTCGTCATATGCATTACGTATTTGAAATGTTCACAACTTATCAAGTTATGTATTCATACTCTGGGCCATGTATTAATTTTAATTAAAACCCGTTCGAGAAATTGACAAATGGCCAAAAAGTTGTTATATTAAGCTGAAAGGAGTTTTAATTTAAGTTGTGTGCAAGGAATCGGAAAATTGAATTGCGTTTGGGGGAAATGTGATTGACGGTTGCACATTAAACCGAGGCTGTAGGAAGCAATTATTCGCTTATATTAATAGTACTATAGGCGTAATTAGCAATTGTTCTCACAAGGCATTTTTTTGAATGAATTACGTTTGTTAACTGTTTTAGCGCTTGGTTCGCAGCAAAGTAAAATGCCGATCTGTCAAATTGAGTGCCTTAATATAACAGAAAAAACAAACAATGACTTAAATTTAACGTTTGCGTAGTCCACACTTTATAAATCGTCACTAAAACTTGAAATCTTAATTTCTTGTCAATCTCAATAGGCATAAAGTCTATGTGCAAATTGACCAGCATTACATGTGTATGGATACTGAAATTCCAAATGGACTGTTTGTTGTTAGTTTCTTCAAATAAGCCTTCTCTTCAGCGAAATAATTATATAGGAACTTCATGATGGAGAGAAAAAATAATGGTTCTTAAATCGGTATATATTGGGTCTTATAACTGTGGCTTCTTATTATGGCGTAATAAATCACCTTTCTAGCACCCATGGTTGCAATTTATAGTCTAAGCCGCTTTAAGCATTATATATTTTGCAAGCATCGAAATTCTGTACCTGTAATCTCTTTAGAGTAGGAGCATGCGTTCTGCCATAGAAATCGTAAAGTTATATCGTCTTGCAGTTATATGCTCGTTATCGAGTAAAGATTGGCAAAGGCATTACAGTTTGCGCATGGGCATTGACAATTTTCCGAGTACATAATGCGATCATAAAACTTAAGTCGAATATTTTTTCCATTCCTTTTGATTCGGCTCCGTGATTGGATTTATCCTCTAACACATAAAGCACGCATTTGAATACCAGTTATTCATTCGGCAGACGAGTGTGCATTCACTGTACCAAGCTCATTTTCCTTTCACTAGGTGCGTTTATACAGATTTTCCCAGCTGTTAATTTTCTAAGCACGAGGGATTGCGATTTTCGAGGTAAATAATGACCAAATAATCAACATGCGCATAAACAAATACAAGTAAAAGGATTTCAATTCAGTGGCACGCTTTTATATTATTCCAGACATTTATTTGTTTTTTTATATGAAATAATCTTCTCTCTGTATACAGAATGCTGTTTTCACTATTTGGTTAATGGAGTAATATCCTTTGATCTGCAATCCTGACGCAGTGCAGAATCAAAAATATTTATTATTTTTTAACTATGGCATCTGATGAAACCTTATTACGCCGTATGAAGTCTTGCTTTTTACCTGCGTAATTTCCATCAGGAAAAATGCTGGCCCGGTATTTTTTAAAATAAAACATTGAGGATTCTTATATATTTCACGAATTCTATAATTTATTTTGTGAGTTGAGTAAACTGCTGGAGGTTGAAGCTAAGGTGTAGTAAAGAGAGTTCAAGCTGCAATGCTATCTGGCAATAACAGAGGGCATGCATGCAGACAACGTCAGGAACAGCATAAGTGCTTTTTATAATGTACTTTTAACTCGTACGCGTTAGTTACGTATATATGGCTCTAATTTCTTCCACTTTAAATTTTGAAATCGGAAATTCCCTACATAATTGCACAGTTAACAAATTTCAAATACGTATTCAATGATAAAGCTATCAAGTTTATCCCTTGAAACGCTTGTTTGCCGAGAATGCAAGCTTTCACGTGTAGGGATAAGAAATTAGAACATTAATGTGATAGGAAATGGTTTTCACATGCTATATTATGACAGGTTTTTAACTGTCTTTCGGAATTGTATTTACAGTCTGGACATGCAATAGCAGCATTGAACACACAAGCATGTGTCTCGTACTCAACACTAGCTGTCATTTCAAGATATAGCATTTGCACTTTTATTCGCAATGACGCCATTGCGAATTCTTAAAACGCAATTCCATGCATCGCAATTGAGGATCGTGGCGTTATCCCATCTAAAAGGAAACTAAACTGTCTGCATGCAAACTTTGACTGCTGCATGTGACACACGAAGCATTTCTCAATAAATTGAATAGTGATGTACATGTATCTGTTTATGAGGGACCTTTAATCAAATATGTTTCAAGAGTCCACAACATAATGTATCATTTCAAACATATTTTCAGCAACATTGAAAAACGATGTGCGTTATACTTATGGTGTTTAAGCCAAAATGCAATCTTTTTGAGCTGCGTTATGTATTATTCATATATCAAAATTGTCGCATTGATTTTATTTCAGTATATCCAGCGACACACTTTCTGAATAATGAAATATTTAAACAACTGCATTGCCTGGAGGTTGCAATTGTGCATAAAAAGTAACACGCATTTAATATAATGAATATTTTTTAATTTCCTTTGAGGATAAGAACTAAAAATGTAGTATTTTTATTTCTGTTTTTCATATAATTTCACCTAAATATAATGAAATACGTGTTTTTCTTTGTTAATTGAACCGTCTTGTTTAAAAAAATATTTTACTGATAAAATTATTAGACTACATCAAAATTCAATTATTTTGTATATAGGCACAATCGCCTACGTACTAGATTTCTCTATGTATTTCTTGTAGCCTTCGTGGAAAAATACTGGCGTGTAGCGCACGATATTTTCAAATTTGACTGCTAATTTTGAATATTCTGCACGTGAACGATAGGCAGGAAGATGTTGTCTTTATATTCGCTCTCTATATGCAGTATAGCTTGTTGCCAACTTGGCATATATTCTTTGGGCTATATAAGATTATAACTGGCCATTTTCGCAGTGCACCAACTCGGTGTAACGAGATTCGGGCAAAGGGGTCTTGGGCAAAGTTGGCAGATTTTGTTTGTTATTTGGGTGGTGTTATTTTGGGTGGGTGGAAAGTTAATTACGTCTAAGCCGGGTGAATATTTATTTACAGAAGGCAAGCCTTAGCTATATAGCGGCTCTTTGTGCATGAAAGTGCTCGCTCATCGAGTGTCCAAGGATGAAGCAAACTAAAGTCCACCCCGTTCATTACTGCAGATTATCCGCAGGAGTTCATTAGAAGTGACAATAGAGGCTTGCTGCTTGGGTGGACGGCGATGCGTTGCACTGTGGGTGGCATTGTATCTCGAATATCTATCCATCCACTATATGTACTAGTGAAAGCCCTTCACTACTACGTCAAGACTTCACTTAGCGCCAATTCGCAGTCTCAAGAAGCCAATTCGCAGTCTAGTTGCAGAGAACAGTGACGAGTGACAATTGGCCATATCACACCAAGCAAATGGACATATATATAACACGAATCTTACAACATACGCTCTTCATTTCTTGTCGCCCAAAAAATTGACCACCAACAGCGCTAATGTCACCATTGACTGAACTCTCCTCAAATCCATGTGTCGTGACATTTTTCCTCAATCGCAATTGCCAACTAATCCTCACATCTTTAAATCTGGCGTTCTGTGCACATAAACATATGTTGCAACGAAAATATGACCATTATGCCATATCATAAAAGTAATTATTCTTTCCATTACCAAGTTGCAATTAACCTCAAACCATAATTCAAAAATTTTACTTTACGCTATGCTACATTATTTGTTCCATAATACTCCAGCATACAACTTCAATTTCCTACTTCAAGAATTGGAAGTTTATTGTCATCAGAAAACTCTTGAATATTTTCAACGTTTTTATACAAATTCAACACAATCAAGAAGTTGTAAATCCTGCGAAAGTAAACAATGTAGGAAAGCAAGGTTATAAAACATTTTCCTCGCATAGCTTGCTGTTGTGGGATATAAGGTAATATTGTTAGATGTGTTCTATATATTACAACCAATTCTAGCCAAGCTTTTCAGTATTATTTTGCAACAGAAACGTGATAAATAACTGCTGATAGGAACTTTATTTTAAGGCTGAACAATGTTTTCATACTGGCGTGGAAACAATTCGACAATGTTTACATTAATTAAATAATAGCTGTGAATAATTTATAGTGCGTAGCTTTTTGGAGAGGCATACAAATCTTAGAGTATTATGTGCAAACCTACATTTATAATATTCATGAAAAACCTAGCTTTCCACTGGTGAAGAAATCCTCAAAGCAAAACCACAAGACAATCTCAATTTGAATATGTTTATCTCCGTTGATTTTGCAGGAAAAATGAAATGCACTGTTTGTATCAAGAGATTTTGCTACTATACTGCAAATATAGCTTGCTTGAAATTGGCAATGTGATAGATTCTAATGCCAGCGAATAGATTTTTGCATTTAAAATTAAATTTACTTTTTAAGAAATGTTTAATAAAAGAGCTTATCTAATATTTGGTTAACCGTTATTGCATTTATATTATTTCGAAATTGCTACATATTTAAAAAATCATTTATATAACATGACAATTGATAGTTTATCAAGAATATTTAAACTGGAAATCGAATTTCGTCACTGCTATGAAAGTTGAGTTGCATTTTATTTAAATTTACGCAAAATATAAAAGACGTTCTAGTCTAGGTAATTAATTTGCTTCGCTTTTAAGCAATTAACGTTTAATATAATTAATAGCAATTGTATGTTAATACCACCATTTTAAACAAAATGTACATGCGTAGCATGCAAAATGTTTAAAGAATATCTCGAGATTTAATTTGCCCAAAATAAGAAAACAATTAATCTGCATTGCTATACAATACAGCATATGTTACTCGATTGAGAAACTACGTTAACTTTCCATACAATTACTACATGCTTTTTCGAGTCTATGATAAGACAAGACGTGTATACGTGGATTATTTAGCTTTTAGCGGTTGCTTGGACGTGACTTTGCCTGCAGTGCAGATTGAAACAACAAGTATGTGGAGCAAAGAAACCTATTCAGTTTGAATTGAATCTGCTCGTATGTATGTATGCACACAGAGGCTTTACTCGGTGCACAATACAATTGGACGAAGCTAGGTTGGCTGCTTTTGGAAACCGGCGTTAATTTAGCAGCGGCTTCTAAAACTTGCAAACGCGGGAATTTGCTCGAAATGAACTCCTTTGTTTGTCGTACACAAAAGTCTGCTGCACACCAACTTTTCTTAATGCGCCGAAACCGTATTTTCCAAATGCTGTGCATGCTTGCAAACGTCGCGTCTTTTTATTTCAAATTAAAACTGCATTATTTCACTCGGGGAGGTTTTATTTTCGACTAGGGCATGCATGCGAAACAATTGCTTTTTTAACGTCTTAACAGCAATATCAAAGTGACGACGTGTTCTTTATGTAAGGTGAATAAATGACAACATTTGAACATGTATATAAACTTTTAATATACCAGAGCTTTATTAAATCTTGCACTATTAAGATATATATGCTACATATTGCAATTCTGCATGGAAATAAGCATTATTAATGTGTCATGATCCAGCTTTACACTTATTAATACTTTAGACCCCTTTCTCTTTGTAACTTATGTTAGCACCTTACACAGGGCAAAATGGATTTCTCTTATTGTCCGAAATATTACTAATACCATATGTATACAGATATAATGTGTTGTAGTAATATGTTAGGGCCCTGTATTTGAGATCATACAAATAAGGACAATGTTATAATTTAGCGTTAACATTCATGCATAGGATTATTCCCTGTAAAATGTAATTTGCTATTATTCAGTACCAGCCTAATATAATTCATTAACTGGATTACAATCAAATTCACCATTACACTACGAGCATTTTTCTGTCTACTTGTACCCCTAACAAAATTTTTAAAGCTGTCGCAGGTCTGCAATAAATCTGTGAATGTTTCACTTGCAGCTTTATTCATGCAAGTATGCACATTGCAGGCATGTGACATGCATGTGACAGCCAACAATTTTTGTTAGGGACGTGTATGTTTAATTCAGTAAACTTTGAAATTGTAATCCCAAACAAAATCACTAACTGCGTATTTGATCGGTTGTCAGTAAAAGTATATGACATAATTTTCAAGATGAACTGACACCCACTCAAACTTGCACAACATTTAGAAAACATGAAGAAGAAATATGTGGAAGCCATCGCATAGAAAATAAAAAAATAATTATTCACAGAACTATGATTGGTATTTCGGAAATCCGAACGCAATGAGGTCGTTCACGCTCTAGTAGGGGGTGTGGCCTAAATTGACTTGGATGATGGTTAAGATATAAGGTCCGCTTGTGTTAACGGACCTCTTTGGTACATTCCGAAAATTTGGTAGGACGTTATATAGGCACAAATATATTCATACTTTGCTCAATTTTTTATAGAAATCTGTGATAAAAAATTCGCAAAACATTTATTTCAAAAATTATAATTGTAGGCTATCATTTTTTTCCATATTTGCTCCAAATTCAACATAGGGCAACTAGAGAGACCAAAATATTTGGCGTTTTCAAAATGACATATGGTAGGAAAAGGTTGCATGCTTTCTTGAATGTGCAAACACTAGAACATAATGTCGGGAAACTCTTTTCAGCAAATGTCTGATAATTCGGTTGCAAATACTATTGGTGAATAACGTATTGACATATGATTTGTTTTATATTATGAAGCTAATTCGAAATACTTGGAGCTGTACACTAGACTACTGTACCATTCACATGTTAATTTTGTTTGAGAATTTTGCTTAACCACAACCACTTCGAAGTTAAGAAATGTAAACTTCTATTGTGCCATGACAAATGTTTACGTCTCGTGCTTAAATAAGTCATGATGTCATTGCATTTCGTTCATACATTATTGCGAGCCTATTTGTATTTTCGCCAATTTAACAATGTCAACCCCTCCACACAAAATCCAATAAACAACGACATGTATAATAAATGATTCAGGGTACATAGAACGTATTCAGCTAAATAATCTTACGTCTATGGATAGGAATTTGAACTTGCCTGATAGGTCAAGCAGAGAAGGCCCGATGCTGCCATAGCCACTGAGGGCAAGCGTAGCACGTGGTGTTATCCACAAGCAGTTGAAGCAGACGATCCAGTAAAGCAGCTGAAATCTTCCCATGTTTCTTTTATTTCTTTCCAAAAATGTACGTATGGAACAGACGGAATCGTTTGTAGAGATTATCTGTATAGCTCCAGACGACGTTGAACAATTACAATCAATGTTGAATGTGGAGATACAATCGAGTAACAAGACAAAGAGTTGGTAGATTCAGTAATGCTGATAATAACGATTGAAATCGATGTGCCCTCTGAATACCACTTGTAAATTCACTCCTCAATTCGGTTCTCTATATCAATACACCTATTCCTGTTGATCCATTTGCGAGCACAGGACACATCGGCCCACCTTGGCGTTAGTCATCCTGATAAATTCCAGGTTGGTTGTGATGTTTCTGAGGTTAATTGAGAAAGAATTGGAAAAGAGTGAGGAGGAGGATCACGGTGGTGTGCGTGATGCTTCGCAGTGAAGCTGTGGTTGAGGAGGAGATGACTGCAGCTGGCAACTGAACGCTGATAGAGACAAACTGGTGTGTGGAGACCAGAGCCTGAGAGAGTCACTGCCAAGTGCTTTGCTCATCGACCGCTTCCAAGGCAGGGTTTACTAACTGTGTAGGGGCGGTCCTGGTCGAGATGCCAGCGAATACCGCTGCCCTACCCCCATCCTTCTACAATTGGGGCGTGGCTAATGACGTCACATGCGCTCGCCACAATTTTATCTCGTGTGCAGCATCAGCCCCTTGTTCTCCTGGTAAGTGTCAATTCAGTGACGTCACCGAACGGCATGTCATTGCGATGAATATTGCAAGAACAATCGACATAATAGTCGGCAGATTGTTGCAGAATGTAGGCATAACCAGGAGGAAATTCTTCTGATTTGCACTGCAGGGCCACCTATTGGAGTGTTCTCCCTTTAGGAAATATACATACAGGGTGTTGCAGAATTACAGGGACAAACAGATGGTATATTCCCTGCGTGAAAATAAGACAAAGTTCCTATAAACCCATGTCCCCAAACGCTTAGGTTTTTAAGTAGGACCTACATAAAATGTGACATCCATAATTCATGCTCCCCACATTTTTATTAGGAACGCATAATGAATGGCATAATGTAATGGACATTTCAATAGCTACATTATGTGGGTCATTAGGAAATATTTTCAATAGGGATTGGAAAATATCGATTAGAATCCGCTGGAAACCAAAACAAAATGTGTAGTGGTTGGTAAGGGATCATTCATAAAATACGTTCGCTTTAAGGAGGGAGGGGTCTTCGGTGACTGACAAAAGTGTACTATAAAATAGGGGGGGACGGTATAATTCCATAATGTGTACGTTCATCAATTTTTCCCGTCATTACCGTGCAAATCCGAGTCTTTGCAAACCTTGGACAAAATTTCCTTTTTACACATAGTACAATGAAACTTTAACTTTTAGAAAATTCTATTTTCTTTACTATTAACTTTATTGGGCTAATCATAAATGCATGTCTTTTACCGGAAAAGGGGAGGGGTGTCATTTGTATTGTACATGACGTTCGCCCTGGAGGGGTGTCGGGATTTGTTACAACATTGTTACAAAGGGGGAGGATGGTCTAAATTTCAGACATTTTAGCGAACATATTTTATGGATGACCCCTAATGCTTTCTAATAACCAACATGATGCAGGTATTACCAATAGTCTACCATTTCTACTAAGGTTGGCAATGGTATAAAACCTGTAAATTCTGCAGTAATTTTCATCATTACTGTATTACCGTACATTGTAATTCAGATGTACAATATTGATGCATTGCAAAAGAATTATTATTGATAAACGCCAAAGTGCTGAAAATGTTAATATCACTGAAGAAATTAGTCGTGTAATTTTGTGTTTGTCCAGCTTTTTGAACGTTTGGCAAATTATTTAGGAATATATTACATAATTGTTTTATGTGATTTTTAAAAAGAAAACGTTCGTTAATGTTCCAAAAATATTGAAAATTTGCAAACTGAGAAATTTAATTCAAGTAATCCTGCATTGCCTCAATATTTATGGACAAATCCATAGCTAAGTTAATACAGTTTCGTTGCCACGATTTTAATTTTTGCGAAATAAATTGTTAGAAATTAATATCTGCGTAATTAGTTACAGAAAATTCTTAAATTTACAGATTAATTGATTATTGATAGATTCTTGAATCCTTGGCGGAGGTTTATCTTTTTCTACCAAGTAAAACAAGTAATATTCTCTTATTTTTTTTTCCGAAAACTTCGAGAAACTTAACAAAATGGCAGGAAATCTTAACGTAAAGTAAAATGAAATTGACGGACATATACGCCAAGAATAACCGATTTTGTGCGAAGCATCAAGTATCCTGCATGTCCAAGTTACTAACCACCTGGCAGATACCCATCCTTTAACGTCCCATCAAGTTTCAAAATGTCATTTATTACAGTTTCTGAGTTATCTAGTTTCCAAAATTTTGTACATAAAAAATAGGACATACATTAAAAGCTCGCTAATCCGGACCCCGCTGATCCGGACGCCCGCTAATCCAGACTGGCAAAATAATAAAAAAACATAAATAAAACATGATTAAAACACATAAATGATTATTTTGCTCCTACTGTGTAACTGTTTCCCTTGTTAAATGTTTTAAATACAGTACATACACATAAGATGAATGTCTCTTATACAGTTTATTGGTTGTTTTTAGCATTTGCAAAACATTAATAATTTTTTCCCGGTTAAAAATATGTACTTCGGCTAATCCGGACGACCTCCGGTCCCACCAAGTCCGGATTAGCGAGCTTTTAATGTATAAATTAGACACAGAGAAAGTAGCAAAATGTTAATAATAAACATGTAATATTTCATCAACACATTTATTTGTATAAAAAATCATTTGCATATAGGCTTTGAACTGTCACGAATTCAAAATATTTAATCTTTTCACGATTCTTCGCAACAAATGCTGAATATCATGAAGTGTCCTATTTATACATATAACCACCATTGTGAATGCATCGTAAATTCTTGCCTGTTTGGAAATAACGTTGACAGTGATGATTCTAGGTGACTTATAAGTACATATGTGCAAAGTTGAACTACACACTGAGGGACATCTATTAATGACGTCACATGATACTGATGAACGCGGTTAAGATCATTCGAGCAAGAAGTTTGTTAGTTTTTCTAATAGGGGCATAGTTCCAATTTAGTTAATGTTGCCAACCATATTCTGAAAAAAATTGGCGAAAACAGGTTGGAAATCAATCAAGATACAAGCAGATATGGCCACGCGCTTTGTGCTTCTACCCCTGAGCATAATTCCTGTATTAACCACCATCGCAGCCATTCAGCGTAACAGACGCCATCTTAGAGAGAATGTAAACTAAGCATGTCCCTAGATATTTCGCAGTCACTACGTAAATGTTGTTACAGAAATAAGGTTTTCAACTATCTGAAACTAATTAGCAATTGCATCCCACAACTTGGCGTAATTGAAAGCAGCATATGAATGGTGTAATTACGTACATTCTCTGTTTGTTGACCGATTTCAAATCTGTTTTCGCCACAATATGTTCAGAATTTGGTTGGTAACAATTCATAAATTCGAACTATGCCCCTATCGGCAAAGCTAACAAGCTTGAGTTTTTGAATGGCTTTGAAGGCGGGCATCAAGACCGCATTTGAAGTCATAAACATGTCCCGCAGCGTGTAGTCCCACTTTGCTCATAATCATAAGTCACCTAGAATTATCAATATCAACGTTATTTGCAAATACATAGGTAAGACTTTTTTACACATTGTTGTTCCAAAGAACTTTACATTGTGCTTCTCTGACAAAATAGATTTATAGGAAATAATCCAGAACAGTTTGTACTTTGTACGGTAACAACAACCGTACTGAAGTTCTCGTTATACGCTGTTTGAGAAAGACACAACTTAAAGCGAGTGCACCGATTTAGAGTGGCGATCGAAGTATGGCATTGATTGCATTATGCCATATAATGTATAAGTATGCTGAAAATCCGATTTCTCTTTCCAAAATAATGGTATACTCAAACAATAGCATATTCAATGTTATTTCGTTCGCTAGTATAATTGGCAATATAACCCATTCCACTCATCTATGCTTACAGAAAGATAAAAATGTTGTTGCAATATAAGATCAGACACGGTTCATCATTTTGAAACTTTATCCTCTTGTCCTAGTTCCCACAAAGAAATGGAGAAATAATTGTCTCGCAGCTGATCAATACTTTTGATGAATCTGAAAATCTCTATCGTATAACCACGCTTCCTGCTATACTCCTTTGGAAATGCCGTTTTGCTCATTAGACGTTGCTGTCTTGCAAGGCCTTTATCTCGGTTATCAGCTGACCTTGTGTAACATAATTGTGTTGTTTTATATCAGCCCCTAATGCTTCTAAGTATTCTCCAAGTTATAAATATATACGACATATATATTTGCTATATTTTGGTCCTTTTTGTATTGTTCTTATAGTTCCGGAATTAAGGTAGTCATGAGATGATCCCCAATTTCACCAGATTTAGACAACTTCATATGAGACACTAAGTGTGTATATAGCCTTAATGCACTTTATATGATAATACTTAAAATATTTATATTTTATGTTTCCTCATAAAGTTGTATATAACTTTATATTTATTTGTCTGATCTCATTTTGCCAAATAATGATAATTAACAAGAATTGTACACCCATATCATATACTCTATCTCTGAATTCTGGTATACAGTTGGAAGGCTATTCATTTCCATAAATGGTTTGAGTCGCTCAATCTCAGCAAACCTCGTATTATTTTAATTGCGCTCATCTGCATTTGCCCCCTGAGCTTTTATGCATTGTGGCGCATTGTGGAAGGGTTTGCACGCACTAGCGTTGATTGATAGTGATGTTTCATATAACGCTTTGCTAGTGATCTCAAACGTTAATGTTAATTTTGGTGCACCCTCCTTGCGTAAGACCCATATTATTAAGGCAAAACTTGCCTTGAATTGCGCTTAAAAGAAAATTGAAGGCGTGGCACCAATTACTGTATATATGGTTTCATACGATGGTGATTAGGTTTTTTTGTATATAAATCCTAATGGCCAATTTGAATTTGTGATGCTTTATACAGCAAGCGTACAGGGTGGCCAATATTGGGGAATCTGGAATTTGGGATGTGGTTGCAGTGAACGGGCATATAATCGATCGTCCCCATTGTAGAAGGCCGGCGGTTGCTGCAGTAGATTTATCTATTTTTCCGTTCCGTTGAACAATGAGACATAATGCTTATGTAAAAAATAAGTTGCATGCGACGTGCCAAGAGTTTTTCTATATACGTTAGTGTAGTGTTTTTTCCAGGCCAAGAAGTAAATAAATGTTCCTCTCCTTAGGCGATTTGCCAATGATGGCTTTGATCATTTGATTGTTTCAAGATGCCCATGCAGTATAAGTATCATGGACATTGTCAAAAAGTAATATTCATGGTTGTCACGATGTGTCATACACTGAATTAATTGAAATTTGAGGTGCAATGCAGATCAAAATGTATTCTGTGTGCTTTGCTTTAATTGAAAATTCAGTATTCAATAATGACTATGTTGGAATTTATCTTGAAGCATTAATTTTATCGACTTCTAATATATGCGTATCGCGAACACATTATAAAGGAGACAGCATAATACCTGTAATCTGTTTTCTGTCCATAGTTTTCTTGTCAACCTATTCAAATTAAAACATGGTTAGGACTACATAATATCGGGATAATACGGGCAATTCCATGTTGCTGACGCACAAATTTGCATCGTAAAATTCTTTATTTAAATATATATTTATTATGTGTTTTGCGGTATTTAACAATGGGAGACCATGAAATTTGAGATAAAAAAGCTCAAAATTTATTTACCATAACCAATTAGACAATATTTATTTTAAAGTGTGTGTTGCTGACGCACACTCAATTTCACCATGAAATGTGACCTTGGTGTATGCTTATTAAATATCAAATCGGCTGTTAAAGTTCTTTTTTCAAGTCAATATGATTTCTATGGCTATCCTAGCTTTATAAAAGTTAAACAGCAAGAAAATCCAAGCTATAGCACACAAGGAATTAGCTTTTAAAGTCATTGCGGACGCATAATTTTTGTGTTACACTTACATGGAATTCACTTATATTAACATTGAATGTCTAATTGCTCCTGCCCTCACGTAACATGTGTTGGCAGCAGTCGTTTTTATGTAGGCCTGTATGCGTGTTTATCCCTTCAAAACTTTCAATGACTGCTGCCATGCAACGACTTTTTATGGTCCTCAGCCATAATATCCTTAAAGGTGTGATAATAAGGGAAAATTGTCCTATGCAAAAAAATACATTTCTCTTTAGAACTTAACAATTTGGTCAGAATAAGTGTTATCATGCCCCATGTCACCAGAATGATAATAATCTCAATATCAAATTACAACAAAATGAAGGAAACTGAAATTACAACTTTCGAGATCTGATTATTGACTTAGTAGGCGTACTTCAATAGAGGAACAATGTAAAGAAGCTTCTTTCAATACCACATTTACGCCAAATTTTAAATTGCTTTTGGTCCTATCACGAATCATATTCATGCAATATAGGCAAGAAACATGGTTTTAATTGCACAGATATATGCCATCATTGCAATTGGTATATTATCTGAAGTTGTTATTTGATTAAGTCCACTGGGGAAAACTACAATTTTAAACGGAAGGAAGCCTGCGCGGGGAGTTTATAGTACTACTATATGTATTTGCAAGGGCTCTATTGTTGGCTTGGCTCGAAATTTAATCAATGCGATGCATTTTTCTGTGGACTATACTGCTAGCGTGTAATATCCGGTTTAGGAGGTTACAAGTCATCAAAGTTTCCTGTTAAATAGCATTCCTTTGAAAGTTCCCATTCCATTTATGCTTTTAGTATGTATTTGAAATATAAATGCAAAGATTAGGTCCCTTTCAATGAAAATATTGAAATTATTGACTTTATAGTTTATGCATTAACTTGCGCATGCGCATTGGAGCATGCATGGACAAAATTTTCGTAGTACAGTAGTGTGAAAATTATTATGCTAAAACCAGTTTTTACACTTTTTTCCTACTATTAACATCACATTTATAAAGTCTAAAGCCAAATAATGATTCTATTGTTCATATTATAGTATCAGGTGATGCTTACACATCCTTAGCACATGGATTATTGGTTTTTGTGTTCAATTTTTTCCAGTAGGTAGCACAAGGCATCAGTCCAAAGTAATTTGAAGATTTTGAGCAGTGCTGTTCCTGTACTTTGTGTATCAAAATAGGTAGGAAATCTAAGTACTAAACTAAACCTGAAGTGTCACTAGAACGGACAAACAGTATAGCTTAGAATGCTCATAATGTTAAATGAGATTTAAGAAGCTCGATACAAGTCAAATATTGTATGACGTTTTCAGGCAAAGGTTTGGATCATTCCACGTGAAATCAGCAAATGAGGTATGCATCATGTTTTTTTAAAAAAAAATCTGAAATTTTACAGGTTTTTAGTATACACATTAACTTAAACTTATGCAAAGTTGTAGCTTTTTTTTAGAACTTTATATCGGACGCAAAAAATTGCCGAAGCAACGACGGCTGCGATAATTTCGTAAAAACAGCCTTTCTGCAAACACAGATATCTCCTCACCTAATAGGTGTATCAAAAATGTTATAAGAACGTTTTTTAAAGGCCAGGAAGAATACTAAATAAAACGTTATATCACATTTTCGACGAAACACGAAGATGTCTCCCTACGGCGAGTCAAAGTTGAGCAATTTCTCGTAACGTTTTTGAAGTTTGGGCTAGTGTATTTCCGGTTTGAAAACATATTTTGAAATTCCAATTGTGTCAGCATAGCCACTCATACCGATAGATATCCTGGCACTCGTGTGATCTTCCAATTTGTTTGAAACCCCAGAGATTTTTACAGTCAAATATTGGAAAATTTGAAAAACACCATATTTTGAGATTTAATTCCCAATTTCTGACAGATCTTAAAAATACACGGTTTGCGGGAATATGTACCTGGCATCATGTTTAAAGACACCATGTAATAAAACTCGTGTTTATCAGCGCGTTTCTATTTTTTTCGTATTTTTGGAAAAATCGAAATGCGACGAAAAAACACATTTTTATTATTCAATCAATGGTTGAAATCAATGTGAAATATAATGATATCAAACAATATGTGTAAAAATTCTAACGTTGCATGATTGTTAACCAAAACTACACTGATTAATTGATTATGATCTGCAAATGCAAGCTATCCCAAATGCAGCTTTCCTGCAGCTCAGCAGGGGTGCTTCTCTCCCAGATGGCCAGGAGAGCAATGCCGAAATGATAATTTTAAAATTATATTGTTACAATTTCAAAAATATTATCGTAATTTAATAACTAAAATATGGTACCAATATTTTGAAATCATTTTTGTATAATGCAGCAGCAGTTAACATTAGGTCAAAACCAAATCCATGCTTAATGGTTCTTTTAAACCAATGTAATCTCGGCTGTGCTGCTATTTTGTCTTCCAATCCCTTACCGCGCCTTACAAATTACCAATGAGTTTGCTGAATTGGTCCTTGGCAAACTGTCATTTTTGATTATTTTTTGTTCAATCACCATTGCCAAACCAAATTGTGATTAATAATCCTACTTCTTTAAGATTTCCTAGGTTGCCCAATTCACTCATTATAAAACCCATTTGATAAGGGACCGTTCATAATTCTCGTGATCAATATTTTGCGATATTTTGATCCCCTTACCTTGACCCAGGTGTGGTATAGCCCTGGACCCCCCTTCCCCCCTCCCCGTTTTTAACCGGTGATTAACCAGTTTATGCCTACTTTGAGGAAATACAGGGTGGGTCATAAATACTGTCACGTGAAAATTCACCCACAACTTTTTGACCAATTATCCAAATGAAGCGATTTTTTTTTATTCGAAAGCCCAATAAATTATGCACAGGAATTCATATTTGTAGTTTGAAAAGACAACAATTTGCTTGAATGCAGGCGTCCAGTCTCTTAAGAAAATTTTTCGACATCCCAAGCCTCCACATTCTTCCGTAGCTGTGGAGTCCTGGCAGTTCGTGGTCTATCACTTTGTGGATGGTCTTCAATCCCACCAGTCTCCTGATAGCGATTAATGGCACGGTGGACTTGTTTTCGGTGCAGTTTGAGCCAGTTTAAAATCTGAAATTGACTATCCATGCTTTTGCATCGCGATGATGGCGGAGTGATCTTCTTTGGCCACCATCTTATAAAACGTACGAACTTTCTAACTTCAAAAGCATCAGTACTATATTAAAAAAGGACGAGGAACACAAAAAAAAATACAGCAAGCTAAAGAAAACCAAAGAAAAGCCTAAAAAAGGATATCAGAAAATATGTGACAGTATTTATGGCCCACCCTGTACTTTAACGAAGTGTAGGTATTGATACCACTGTTCAGCTAATTATGCAATGAGGCCCTAGTCATTGAATCGCTGAATGCACAAATACTTACCGGTTTTTGGAATCACGCCCGATCACGTGGTCAATGGTCTGTACCCGCCCTGCCTCCCCGTGATCGGTGGATGTGCGTGTGGGTAACCCCCCCACCTCCCCCTTGATTGATCACATGATTTATGAACGGTCCCTAGGTATAACGGTCATAACCTAAAATCTTTTTTGATTTGACTGCATGCAACCAATTAATTTGTAAGTCGTCACAAATTGTAAACAGTGTAACGTAACAATTTAAAATCTCTTGGCCTACTTAAAGCTTACGTAATACAGTGGTACCTCGAGATACGAGTTTAATTCGTTCCGTAACCTTGCTCGTATGTCAATTTACTCGTATCTCAAAGCAATTTTCCCCATAGAAATTAATTGAAATGCGATTAATCCGTTCCAGCCCCAAAAATTCTACCCCTATGAAATTGCTTTTGTTACGTATTTTTGAATAAGAAAAATGTATTTATAAATGACAAATATTGTATAAAAACATAATAAAAGAGAGCGACTCAAATGCTACCGTATGCTTAATTTTAGTCACTGCTTTTCTCTGTACTTTTTTTTCGCCGGATTCAAAAAAATACTGTCCAGGGAAGCTTGTTTCTTCCTCCCTTTCAGAATGCTGTGGAAATTAGTTATGCAAGTGTCATTAAATAGCTCCGATGCACGATCAGTTGCAACTTCTTCAGGGTGTTTCTTTTCTACGAACTGTGAAACTCTCTCCCACATTGCTCGCATCTCCAATTTCGCTCGTATTTCAAAGCAAAATTTCGCTCTCTCGACTGCTCGTATCTCAAATAACTTGTATGTTGGGGTAACTCGTATCTCGAGGTACCACTGTATTGTCATTTTGATTTTAAAAATGAGGTATGCTTACAAAATTGTGTGCACTGAAACATCGCGTAACTGTTGACCTTTAATCCTGCGGTATCGCGGTGGACGAATCAGAGATTGGTTATTGTATCCGCCATTGGCAAAATGTGCCGTTAGTACCTGTTGGGCAAATACATTTCTTAACATACACTGTATATTGCGCTCCATTTGAGAAGTTATTCCAGCAGTGAATGGGTATACAACTTGAACACTGAATTGGACTATCTGAACACATTTTAACTGTCCATAAATGTTGGTAAGGTAAATCATTTTATTAATTTGCCTTTGGAATTCCTCCTTTGCATCCTTATGCCATTATCACAATTTTTTTATAAAAAGAAATGAATAAATTATTTAGTGCTCTGCATATTTTGATCCTCCCCGTATAAATATAAATATGCAAACGAGATGGAACAGAGCGTTTTTCTTTTTTAAATGATGCATGAGCACTACAAGGTTGCATAGGTCAACACGGCGACTTATAGTAATGGTGGCAAAGTCAACAAGGATGGTCAGTGCATCTCGTCCGAACCTCATGATGTTTTGGATTGCGTGCTCTGAACATAAAATGAGGTCCGAGTGTCTCTTTACACATTTCGCATGGCATATTTAGAGTTCAGGATGAATGCACTAGTGCTTTCAATTCTGGTCAAACCTACAATTTAGATGCAATTTTGAAACCACTGTTCAAGGCGTTGCTATATATGTATGTATTTCAATGTATAGTTTATTTTTAACTAGATGAATATGCGCATAATTTTTTAGTCTTAAAAATTCACTTTCCATGAAAATAAACATTTGTGGACACTTTAATTAAATGCGTGTTGCACCGTTCAGTAATATAACTAGCCTATCGTAAAATCTTCATTTTCCGCATGAAATCAATTATAACAGTATAACCGCGAATAAATACTACAGTTAACATGACCATGACATAAATGGCCCAATGTGCGTTTCGTCCAGATTTTATGGCGTACATTACCAAGATAAGCTCCTATATGTATACTAACGAGCAAATAACAAACTCAGAATTTGTAAGTTCCATATACCAGCTTGAAGATTTCGCATACATTCCATATGCTCTTCACTTTATGCAACAATTTTACCATTAAAATGGACAAAACTTGTATAAGTAAATTAATTGCCTCTTCCTCAAGGGGTATATAGTCTACATTGTGCGTGGGATTCAGTTGATAACCAAATCAGACGAAATTAGACAAATGGTTAGTTTAACCGTAGCAAGTCAACATATGTGGAATACTAATTTACCAACACTTAACTCTTTACAGCGTACAGTCAATAGGCAGCTTTTGTCGATCTGGAACCCAACTGAGATCAAACTATAATTTTCTCGTCTTTTGGCCCAACTTGTGCATGCACTGTTGCTGATTTATTCATATGCAAATGTTTACAAGTATAAGGAATGCACTACATTCCTGAAGGTATTATTACATATTCAAGGCTCAAACCGCTAGCTTCCAATATTTGCCAAAGGAACTAACTGCCAACTTATAATTCATCATCTTCATGCAGCAAAAGTTTTCGTCAATGGATTCTCTGTAGCAGCCTAGCTATTTCATGACAAATAGGTATAATTATTCAAATATATATTAAGGAATGAATTAAACACCTTTGAACACTCCTTTTTATTCATTACCCATTTCATTGCGTTATTGTACAGGGTGGTGCGAAATGATTGACCCCCCCCACCCGTTAATACATTTCCCAAAAAGATACAGAATTGCGATTTTTGTTTATACTTTTTCGGTTAACTTACTTTCAGTCAACGGTTCTCGTGTCCTATAGCTGAAGCACTGCATTGCCAAATTTGATGGTATATTCGGTTTTTCTGCATCATTTTGGGAAGTGTATAAACGGAGGGGGTCAATCATTTCGCACCACCCTATAGTTATAATGTACTTTACCTTGAATGCTTATGCAAACAGTTTTGACTTGCCGCATATTACATTGCGATGATGAGATGTAGCAGACCAAAATGGATTTTGTACTATGTGAATTGTAAGGAATAAATTTAGCAAGTGAATTTTACATTTGTTATATTTGTTATTTATTTAAGCAGGGCATTTATGTTTCAAATTGATTTTTTTCTGTCGTTGGTAAAACTAGTAGCAGTTCGATATCGCTCGCAACTGTAATCTATATATGAAATATGTTAATTGCCACATGGGTGTGGAGGGTTTATAAGAGGAAACATTTCCTTTGGGTTTTCCGAGTCTATTATATTTATGAACTCCTAGGGCGTGTCACGTGATAGCAAGAGCTGACTTTTCCACTGTTACGAGCACATTCCGAATTATCTTTTTACGCTGACACGTTCTTCATGATTAATGCTAATCATGCATAGAGCACATTTTTCTCTCGGTGCGCAGCATCCAAGGGCCACGCACATCCTTTACGAACAGCTTTTATCTCATTTTTTGCAGGACTATACAAAGTTTTCACGATGTTGATGCCTTTCTAATATTGCATTCTGCAGCATTAAAAATACTAATTGTTCTTGGCTAATATCACATGAATGATATTATTCTTTTGTTTTGTAATTAGGCCTCTTAGATCAGTATAAGCTGTGGCAGTTCTATACAGGGTGTTTTTTCCCAGATGGCACACACTTACAGGGCATATTCCCTGAATAAAAACAAGACATTAATTTCCTGTGAACCCATGTCCCCAAACGCTTTGGTTTGTAAGTAGCACCTACATAAGATGCGACATCCATAATTCATGCTCCCCACATCTTTATTAGGAACGCATATGCGTTGCTAATAAATTATCAATGGAAAACACCCTGCATAGCTTAACCAGATTTGTCCTGATAAGGTATTGTAGTAGGAGGCAACGCTACAACCATGTTACTATGCTAACCCATAAACCCTGGTTTTGCCCAAGTCAGGTCATTCATAAACGAACCGACCCTTTGGATCAAGTTTATTGACTGATAATTTGTATATATTCGTATTTTACTCGTACGGGTTATGTACAGTGAGGACACTGAAAGAAAACCAATATACCAGGGGACACACTAGTGGAAGAGTTTGTATTTCCTTCACCCCTTGGTGTTGGTTTTTCTGTTTGTATTATTATTGTAGCTAATGCTGTAGAGTGTAGACGGCCATAAGCATAAAGTTAGATTTCAATTTTGCTAAAATTTATTATTGTATGTGCATTAGAAAGCATTTGTAAAATTTATTTATCAGTGATAAAAAATATAATTTCACAGAAATTATCTGGTCATCAAAACTTGTATAGTTAAGGCTTTGGACAATATCAATATGACACGCTTAACTAAAAAATGAATTACACTTAATGTGTGTAATAAAGTTATAAACAATATAGCATGATTTTGCGAATATATTTTTGTAGGAAGCAAATTAAAGAGTTCATGCCAGACTACTTGTAAGTTTATAAATATTTGCAGTTACGCCCCATTATAGGTAACAGAAGCGTAAATTGTGGGTGGCTTTTGTACATGCGACTCAATAAATTATTAGCATGCTAGGCCAACTTTAACATCTGATATGCCACTCATTTTAATAGGTCGACACTGTCAACACAATGTACGCTTACCCTCTTGCAAATATTTAGAGCAATAAATTTTTATTTGTTACTGATTATATATTGATGTCTATTTTATGCTGACCGATTTTTTTTCGCAAAAAAATGCATTAGGAAAGAAATGAAATATACTTAATTGGGGAATAGTTCGAATTTTTTAAAATGGCTTAATGAATTTTCCGGCTTGATGTTTGTGAAAAAGAAAAAGACGAGTTATGAGCAAATGTCTGACGTCATCGATGATGGATAGAGTTGGCTGTGCCACGTTCATAATTTATCAAGTGCAGGCAAAATATCAACACATTTGCGTAAGCTGATAACTTATTCAAACTGTCTAACTCTTCTATACAGGCAGTTGTTTTATCTTGTACTTTTTCCGATCGCCGCCTATAACTCAATCATAGACACGTGATGAAAAAATGTTTAATCAATATTATAATCAACAGTGTGTGTATGTGTGCTCCATATTGGCTTCTTGCATGGGAAGTCCTTGCAAATCTGACACATTGGCCACAGAGTGCTTGTCGATGTAATCTCCACCGCCTCATCTCAACTTAGATTACCAAATTTTATGGTCCTCGACATGGAAACAATAAAAACACCATGTTTGCATGTAAATTTTGATACCATTTTTTTTAAATTGCTACAGCTCAAAATGAAGTTTGAACTTTTTATAAGTTAATAGTGTTCACGCCGAAATATCTTCTACTGTTCACTTTCTTTTAATGAAATTAAGTTGGTCGTTATTAAATTACTGTTAATGAATCTATGACTTTCTATATATGCGTATGCGTGCGTTGATATTATTACTGCTTCTAATATAATTTACGCTCTCTTCATGCAATTTCGGACAAAATTTTCTGTTCATCCTTATGTTTAGTCCCGCTCGTGATAGATGAGCCGTCGTGCTTCTGATGCGTCTACTCATGAAAAATCATTAAATTAGATCGTCCTAAACCAACAACCTTTATTCTTGCTTATTCATTTCTACAGAATCTGTATCGCATTATTTATATTTGAAGATGTAATTCAGTGGCAAATTTCATTGATATTTTCTGGGGTGCGTGGCTCTTTATTATACATGATTACAGCTCAAACAACAGTTATTGACGCGTCTTTACAATTCTTTGCTCGATTAGGCGGATTTGAACAGAAACCAGTAATTTTGGGTTGGGATGACAAAATGAGCTTGAATCATAGTGCAAGATTATTTGCTTAATGGAGCAACTTGCAATATATTTTAAGTATAGTTATTCATGTTTTGCGAAAAAAAGTTATTTATTACGACAGTTCATTGATCGCAAAACACTTAATTTTCTTATTGAAAAATTTGTTTTGCATCTGAATTCACACTTGTGTTCACAGTAGCATCAAAATATTTTTCTTTAAATAATTGTATCAGTAATAACTACAATCTGTAAAATAAATGCAATACACAATAGCAGTACAGCATTTGATTGCAAAACTTTTGAATACTATATTGTGTACATAACATTGCATTTATAAAGGGGGAATTACGCATTTGATAATAATTCGTGCCTCATTCTGTATATGCCATGCAGGAAATGTCAATGTAGTCAATTAAAAGAGACCGGGGTCATCACAATATTGAGCGTCTTGGAAAGCAAAGGTTTATACTGACATTTTGATTTTATAACCTGAAGCCTTCTAACTATTCTTGTGTAAAATAATTACGAAATGCAAACCCCCTGTTGTCAATATCGAAAACACCCCAGAATTAAAAAATAATAGTTTGTGTCATTTCAATTTCTTTAATATTAAAGATAAGTTTGCAGTTGCAATTGGAAAAGTGTGCGGGGGGTCCTTTGTGAGACTAACTGCGAAAACAGAAATGAGATCGGACAAATTTTATCAAATAACTGTAACTTACATAACACTTGGTCCAGTAGTGACAGTACAAATAAATTTGGATTGCACTTTTTGCACTGATGAGGAATTAGTGGATGGGGCAGATGTCAGGTGAGCCTTTCTTGGAACAAATGAAAGCTGCTGTAGTATCAGTGCCAGTTTCAATAATTTCTTGACGTTCATTAAATATCTTGTCCCCTCCGACCCTACAATGAACGATCATTTGAGCAGAGTTAAATTTTGCTTGGGTGATAAATGTTTTCGTAGACCCAAGGATGACTGACACCTGTGGCCAGGTATTCATAAGACAAATTGTTTGCTTCAGTGCCCCTCCCTCTGTCCTTTCCATTGTGCACAGGGAATATTGACTCGCCCTGTATATTAAAAATTATACTGTTATTGAATAACACAATCTTTTCCCAGGGGCTATATTATTCCGCCTTCTCCTGAAACAAATTTTAATTTTAAAATAAAATCTCTAGTGTAAAATGACTCAAAACTGGCCAGGCCCTAATACTGGCCACCCCGTAGGCCTATGTGTTGAAAAGGTTATTTCTTTGGGGTGGCCAGTATTAGGGCCTGGCCAGTTTTGAGTCATTTTACCTTAACGACTAGTTTTAAACTTTTATTCTTCTCCTTCGTGCGCATCTTGTGAAAGGGTGCCTGCAAGAGTGAAATCCTTATGATATTTCACTTTAAATGCACATGTTACCAATGTTGCAATTGCATATGCAGGGTGAGGCAAAAGTCTGGTTCTCCATGGAATATCTCGAAAACGATAAGTTATAGTTTTTTTGTTTTGCCTTTATATAGTATGTAGTAGACAGGCTGTCCAATAATCGTATCGCACTTGACTTCTTCGATGTCATTAAACAAAAGTTTTTAAAACGTTCGAGTTAGCACCCTAGTCTCAATCTCAATTCGAAAGTTATAGGTCAGGTGCGATATGATTTTTCGATTTCCTCTTTAATACTTACTATACGACAAAACGTTCAAAATTACAACTGTCACTGTTTCCGAGATATTCCATCAAGAATCAGATTTTTGACTCGCCCTGTATAACTATTATACCCGATATACAGTATAGAACACTTTTACGCCCATTCTTTCCTTTATTTATTTCTTAGTGCATAACACTTGTGTTTCCTCATCACTGCTGTGCAGTAAATGTTTATTTCAGCATCAGGATACCCAGAAGTGCGGTTGAAATGTTTGTAAATGCATAAGTTATTGGTTCTGACATGAGAATGAACAATACATGTCTAAGTTTATTAAATTGGTACACGTCAAAGTGGCCGGTTGTTTGGATGCTGGCTCCCACTTGCAGCACTTCGAGATGTCAAATTTCCCCTCTAAATTCTCTGGTCTTTTCCGCTATTAAAGGTGAACTGTCAAGGTTTTCTAAGTTAACATTAAAATTACACAGAAGAGCCATAAAAATTAAACTTTCACTTCGGAATTTGAAAAATATTACCAATTGATTTAATTGGTCCTATCTGCAGTTTAAAAAAGGTGCTGCTGATACTGATGGCGCTCCATATTTAGCTTATTTGATAAGCGAAAGCCTTTTGGGCCCATGTGTTTAAGGTAAAGGACGGTAAGGAGATATGTATGTACTATCTCATCAACCACTAATTAAATATCGCTGAAATTGATGTTTTACGCACCCAAGTAGTTGTGTGTAAAATATTTTTGAAACGTTTGAGTTTGACCTTTTTAGTTCACCTTTAATGGACGAGCAGGTTTCTTTTTTTAAACCTAGTCTACATATACCCGAGCAGTGCAATATTGCTCGAATTGGTGGTTTGGAACAGACACCGTTATTCATAGTTATGCTTCTGATTGCCATTGCGATTGGCGATGTCTCTGTGGAGCAGGTCAACAGTCCGTCGTTGCATCACTCTGTCTCCTACACTTTCCTGTGGAATCTATTACGCTGACCAACCCATTGAGTCCAACGTGTTCCTAACGACCTATCTGGGACGTTGGGACCTGGTCGTTCATTGCGAGCTCATGATAAGATATCGCCACACGAAACTACGTTGAGCCCCAGCGAGCAGATGCCACTTTTCTTTTGTTATATGCACGCATATTTACTAATAGCGCAGCTATAACTTATTGAGATTAATGTCATTTGCATCTTGCGGGAGTAGAACTATGTGTGGGCGTAATAGATTTCTCTGGATGAACTGCTTGCTGATAGGGCTAATGTGCGAATTATAAGCGAAAATATCGATTTTCTTCATGCCGTATAAACGGAACACGCAGTTCTGCTGCAGAATACTCTGGGAATTTTTTAATTATGTAAATAGATCGTTTGCCTGAAATGAAAAATGGTGATCTGATCGGACTAAATTATGTTTCTATGCGGGTCCGATGAACCCACTAAGTTAATTATTGAAGGAGCGCATTACATAATTGTAAACAGAAGTACAATTGACCAATTTCATAATGTTTATATGTTGGTTGAGGAAACCAATTACAAATGAAGGCCAATGTGAGACGACTGGTACATTGCCATTTAATAACTGTGATTAATCCTATCTCTGGTCTCCATTTATAATTGCAGTGGGCGTAGATTACTAAAATAATTCAATTATTATACTCTCTCCCAATAACTCCCAAATTTTGACGTGCACATTTTTTTAGTTATGTATGTGTACTTGCTTATGATGTGACATTCGCCATATGTAAAATACATCACGCGTAGGCATTTTCAAATTACCGTATTTACAATTCATGTAATGTATCTTTATAGTACTTGACGTGTTTTATTTAGTAGATTATTGTAAATTCTTCTGTTGACTTGGTTTTTTGCAACTTTTTAATATCGTGCTCTTTTAAGATTAATATTATATTTTTTAGCAATATTACTTGCAATTTTCAGAAGTAGAAGTTTGTAAAAAAATCACTGTAGGCTATGTGATTAATTATTAACTAGTTTCATTTATAATATAATCGCTATACATTAAAAGCTCGCTAATCCGGACTTGGTGGGACCGGAGGTCGTCCGGATTAGCCGAAGTACATATTTTTAACCGGGAAAAAATTATTAATGTTTTGCATATGCTAAAAGCAACCAATAAACTGTATAACAGACATTTATTTAATGTGTATGTACTGTATTTAAAACATTTAAATCATTAGATTAACCAACATTTATTGACAGTTAAAATGTGTTCAGATACCGTAAATGCTTGAACTGTGCCCCGGGGCTGTAATTGTTTTTTTTAATTTTCGCAGCCAAGGCAGTATTCGAATACTGGGCTTTAATCGAGACCAGGCTGTAATTGCTTTCTGGCATTTGGCATGTAAAAAGAATTAATAATCTAGGGTGTTAAGGAATGTATACAAGTGGATGATCTAAACAAACATTACTTTATTTAAAATGGGTGTAAAACAAGCAACACATTATTATTTATCAATTGGAATTATCAGATACAGTAGTGGGAGAATTAATGTGAAAACAATTGGTAATTTGAAAAACCTGCATTTATTGGTCATAGATGAAAAATCGAAAAACGAACACAATTCAAGTAGGCCAATATATGTGCTCCCTTAGTTTTAACAACTTATTGAACACGTTTTGGCATGGAATAAGTAAGTTTTTTTTACATCTTTCCCTTATATGCTGGTCCCGAAACCATATCTGGATTACAGCCTCAATCAGTTTTGCTTTTTGTTGATGATGAAATATTTCAAGGACCAGCAAATATCAGAAAGCTGTAAAAAAAACTCATTTATTCCATGCCAAAACGGGTTCAAGAAGTTATTAAAGTTAAGGGAGGACATATTTCATATTAAAGCAATTTGAACTGTTAATTTTTCAATTGTATTCATCTATCACCAACAAATGCTGTTTTTTTCAAATTATCATTTGTGTTCACATTAATTTGCACCTACTGTGAATGGGAAGCTGAGTCCTGCAAATTCTCAGCTATATCAACAGTTTATTCAGCGACCTTGGCTTGAAAACCAGATTTATACCCGGGCTCAAATCGAGACCGGGCTATATTTACGTTTTTCCAGACCCGCCCAGGGCAGTATTCGATACCGAGCACTGTTCGAGCATTTACGGTATACTATACGTGTACTGGAACGCTTCATTCGTTCACGGACACTGAAGCATATGTGCCATTTTTACAAATCTAAAATTTCTTTTTTTACTTTTTATATTTTGAAGTGAATTAAGTTCCTGTGGAATAAAATGTTGCCAGCGTAATTTAGTCTGCATCATTATTCTGCTTGGCGATAAAATTGGACAGAGCATGCATGCATGTATAGAGGTAAATATCTCTCTTCTTAGTTTATATTCTTTCATAAAAACGTGGAACGGCAATAAAAATCATGGCTTTTGAATCCGTAAGTGAGCTGGTGCGAAATTATAGTAGTCTTGTACATTGAGAAGATTTTGCTTGTAGGATAGTGCACGGGAAAAGGGGCAAACCAAAATGTGCAGTGTATGATGGGGCTTGAAGGAAGTGTGAGAAGGTTGATTTGCCCGTAATAGGATACAACGGCGCAGCAGCGCATAAAATAGGTGCGCACCTCGTGAACACTGACAGCTCAGCCGTTAAAGTGGCAATGTAAACACAGTTGGAGACCAATCTGGTAAGTCCACGTCTCGCCGAGAATGGCAAACTTGTTACACGTGGCGTGTTCCATATGAACCTGCTGCACTATGTCCCAGTGAGCAGTCTAGCTTTTATTTCAACAAATAACTAAAATAAACAAATTCATGGTATACCCTATATGTTCCAGACCCGGTATTGTCTCAGAAAGTTCCGTTTTCGATAGAGTTGGGATTTTCTATTTGGAGAACATGCATGTGAGGTAGCAATTGTTTTCTTGCCGCTCATTGAAAATATAAAAATTATGTCGCCTTTCCCCAAGTATATTGTCAGTTCCATAAGAATAAATATGGCACAATAACTTCAGCATATGGCTTGTTTGAATTATGTATCGTCTTAAGATGGTCCTTAGGATATACCAGTATAAGTATAACGTCTGTATTGCGAATACTTTGCCATAAAATTTCAGAGCTTTTAATGCTTTGCAATTAGTTCCACGGCTTTTATGATGCCCTTTTCTGTATCTTCCGAGTAATACCTTCCGGTCAATAAGGGTATTTTGCGGGTTTGAAGTGTGATAGAGTATCCTCGTAAATATGGAGATGGTAGTTTTGTCATTTTGTAAAGAAGATAAATTATCCAGTTTCCCTTTCGTAAGCATTGCTATTGTCATCCGATAATGAGTTTGTTCTTTCTTTTAAGTCCAAATAGAAACTGGGTTATTATGATGTCGCATTATTTAAGGGTCATCTCCATATTACGTAGTTTAATTATAATTCAGCTATTGGATTTTTGACGTTGCATGTGCTCTTTTGCACTTCACTTGCTTGAGTTCTTTGACAGCGTAAGTAAAGTTTCATATACAGTGTTATTCAGCACAAAGGTCCGTCATTACCTCTAGACATTTATTTCAAGTGCATTGCACTATCAGCTCTATCAACTGAACTTGCAACGAGAGGAAAATGTATTGGACCCATGCAGCTTTTCTGTTAGGTCATTTGCCCTGGCAAATAAAAGAATATATGAAATGTGTGGGATCCGGAAATGGATGCTGTACTGCCTACGTTGATCTCAACACTGATAACATTTCCCAACATTGAGAAAAAAATACTGTTATTTTGAAACAGTTTGGAAGAGTTTAGCTTCTTTGAAAAGAGCACGTGCGATGCTATGGACCATGGCTGGCCTTTACTCTTTGTGCTACCAAGAACCATTATGAAGAGACCATAATCATTACCGTCGCAGTTGGACATACATATAAGGAGAAACTTTGCTCAGAATTCCCGCCGTCTGTTCCGGTGATAAAATCAACGGATGTTTTGTCAAGTCGGAGTCCACCATCTCGGGCTCCAATTTCCGAACCAGTTAATGCCCGTGTACTGTATTACTGTTGTAATACTTTGGAGTGGCATCTCGAAGAATATACAGTCTCTGGAGAGGCAATCTTGTAGCTGAAGAACAATGTCAGTCGGTTGGTTATAGCTGATAGTAAATGTACTAGTGCGTATAGATTTTCACGAATTTTGGCGCCTAATGGCCTGAATCCAAGTAGTATCAGTCCAATTGCAATCCTCCACCAAGGTTTTTCTTATTTTAATGTATGTCATCATCATGGGCCACATACTAGTGTCGAATATTCTCGTATAGTTTTTTTTCTAATGATGGCCTTTAGTGGCATTTTCATGAAATCGAATTTCTTTTTCAAGCCATGGGAAATTGCAAGGTCTGGAAATTGAAATATTTAAATGTTCGAAATATCTCGTCTTTTTTATGGCAATAATTTCGACAGTACGTGATAGGTAATTATATAGCTTAGAACACGATATTCTGATAGGCAAGTAGCTTAAATTGGAGAGACGTTATTGCCGTTATTTTTTGGGAATATGTAAGCTTAAGAAAATTTACTATTTGTGATAAACTGGTTGAATATCACTTGTTTCCTCAATTCAGTGATGAAATAGAGCTTCACTATATGACACCAATAAGTGGAATACCCTTCTGTTATCTAGAATGCTTTAACTTTGTTGTCTGTTACTTCCTCCCTCAGTTATTGACAAATATTCCAGACTTTTTGGACACACAACGTGTATACAACGGCTTTCTCAATTCCTAATGCGGTATAGATAACGTTGATGATTATCTTGCAAGGGAAAAAAAGAATGATTAATTTTGAACGAAGTTATGTATTGAACATAAAATTTATTACGACCTCTGGCATTGACGGTAAATTTGCTGTAAAAATATCATGGATGAATTATGACTTATGATGTCCCCATCTATTACAAATTTGAACTATTTCTATACAAATTTAAGTTTGAAACCATAAAATTCGCATTTTTGCATAATATTCTTGATCAATACAGAATATTGCAGCTATGAAACATTCATTAATTGTGTAATATCGTTACGCCAGGATTAATTAATTAAATAATCAGGAGTATGGGGAATACTGAAAAATGATCTTGGTGTTTTCATCGTGTTTTGCGGCAAGGCTTTTTATTTTAAATGTTCGTTTTTGTGGAAAGGAACTGTTCAAGATATATACATATATGCTTTCTTCATGCAGTTTCAGTGAGCAATATATGGCTTTTGTAGGGCCTAAGTTCACAAAGTACGGCTGTGGTTAAAGATTAACAAAAACTGACCTCCGATTGCTGTTTGGTACTGTTATTGTGGCTGGCAAATGGCCACTTCCAGATGTTGATTGACAGTTTTGCTAAGACCCGACTTCTGTTCAACGATTGTTTGTTTTGTTTTTATCTTGACTCCGATCCCATTCACATATGACATTCTGGTTGGTTGTTATTGACTCTGGCTTTATATATACTGGCTGTAGTGAGCGAAGCTTCGCTAAACGGCGATCGACAGCTAGGAAAAAAACCTCAATTTAATCCGCAAAGACCATAAGTGTACACTTAGTTCAATATACTTTATAGATAACAGGCGGCTATTAAGCATTAGATGTGCACGTGTTTCCATTTAACCCCGAGCTATTATAACGGTCAGGTGTTCGTAAATTTCTCCTCTTGATGACGGTGTAAAGATGCCATTTAGTGATCGGTTTTTCGGGGAAAACTTTTAGTGCGACCAAATAAAATGTTGGGTAAGCTTTTTTGGCCTTAACAGCGTTTATGATGACCTACATTATTTCAGTTACGCATTTCTCTGTATATGCCGAAAATATGGTGCAACACTTAAGAAAATTAACAGTTATGAGTTTTAACAGATTATGGATATGTTTAGAGTGCTCTTACAACAACAAAACGATTTTACACCTATGACAATGGATGCAGATTTAAGTAAATATTAGATTGATTTGGTTGTATTTGGTGATGCGGTGGAATGAAATTGCATGAACCAGTGGAATATTTTTCAACTTTATATTTTTACTGTACCAGTTCAGAGCACATTATTACTTTAATGATTTTGTGGAAAATAAATTTTATGAAGATTGGACAGACATAATTTTCGGATGAATGATCATCGTCTGAAGCACATTGCAATTTCAAACCTAATATTAGTATGTTCAGCTAGTTCGTATTGATTTTACATCTCGTTTTGAAGGGATATACAGGGTGTCCCGACTAAAATGAACAGAAATGATTGCTAGGAAACTATGACAAATTTTTGTGGAAAAAAATAATTGGTAATGAGTTAGGAAGTTTGCAATAATGACATTGCCAATGAGCTTGAATGAATTGTTTGCAACTTTAACATTTAAATCATTGGTTGCAATTTAAATTCAAAACCAGGTCCTATCCCAATTAAAGTGCTCATTGAGAATCTGCAAGGAGATCAAGATTCATTCCTGTACAAGGTGTCGCGAATCTGTATGACACACCCTATCCGTTTTCTTAAGTTTGAACAACAGGAAGAAATCTAGCGATGACTGAAAACTATATCTTCTTGATTACTTATGCGCTTACATAATCAAACAGGTGATATATGGCTCATTTTAGAGAATGAAAGCTTCTCTGGGATGCTCGGTTTCTTCTGCCTTCATAAGAAATCTTTAAATTGCGTATTCGCTGTACCTGTCTCAAAGTGTACAATCAGAAAATGGCTGTAAATACTATGGTTGCAAATTTGAAAATCAAATAACCTTTGAAATTACAATTATAACCGCATTGACAGATTTCCTAGATTGCTACAATTCATATTTTTTGTTATTCCTCGTAGCTTCCCAGCAATCAGCCTTGTTCCTTATGGCTGTGGAACCCTGTATAACGGAAGTTATGAATAGAGTGCGGATTTTACGTGCATTTTGTGCGCAACTTTACATGCCAAAATTAGCCCAAAAACATACAAAAACGTACACAAAAATGATGTCCAAAAATTTCCAAATGAAATTAAAACGCTTTTCTGTAAGATTCCTGATCATAAGACGTTCAGAAAAAAAAATAAGTGCTTGCACGTAAAATCCGCACTCTGGTTATGAATCAGTATATATTTTCATGTCCGCAAATATTATTACAAATAACTTAGCGTACATGTACGTATGGCCGGTATGTACTACGCGCGCGTATATCTATACAGGGCTCAAAGGAAAGATGGATGCAAAACTGCATTTAATTTAATACCGTTACTGAAATTGCAAACTAATTGGAGCTAAATAGCAACTGATGTGTTCGAAACGATTGTATGACCTGTCCGTCAAAGTCATCCGTGTTTCAATTTTGGAGCGGATGACTTCAGCATGCAATAGAGAATTGCATTTCAGGTGCTATGTAACCGCAATTCTTGTCATTTCGACAAAAGTACATAGCCCCTTTCTTTCGATCCTATCTATGTAAGCTCATATGGATTGCCGTAACCTTCATTAAAACGGGGCATTGGGTGACTTGCCATAATAACTTAAGGGACTGTTGTCGCCAAACCGGCAACGATTTTAAATTTCCGGAGAATTCACTTTCATGCAGCGTCTATAATCATTATTCATTTTGGTGGATTACATGATAAAGGCTTCACACTATTCGAACAAGCACAGCAAAGTTTTATTGTTTATGGAATCTGCTGCGCAAAATCGTAGTACCTGCCTAATATTTGACAAATCGGAACAAAAGCAAAAGATTCTGAATTTCGGCAGCACAATTCAACCATTTTTATATTGACTACTTTGTTCGGCATCATTTCCACGAGTCATCCACTTTTAATTATAAAAGAATTTTGGGACAGTGATATCCCGCATTCCAGCTCCGTTGTTTTGCAGACTTTACAATGAATATCGAATAAGGAGCAACATATATGATTTATCTGGGTTCAATACCTATTTGGCGAAATGGGTTCTTAAAATATGCAGTCGGTTTTGTCTGTTTATCTGGAAAATTAAAAATAAATGTTAAATTAAAATCATTTCATATTCAATAAATTAGTTGTCAACTCATTTTAAATTGTAGTATGATATTAATAATGAATGTATAATATTTAACAATTTCACCTAATACCCCATTCACACACAGCATTTAGTTGCCAACTAAGTGGTTAGAGGCCGTTAACCTTAAGCAGGTGTGAACGCACACAGTTACGTAATTGACAACTAAAGTGGTAGTTGGCAACTATCTTATTAGCCGAGTTCTCAAAACTAGATTAGTGAGTTCAGCAGTGCATTTTGGGATTGAAAAGAAATTGTTAGTTTGATACTCATCTCTATATCGATAATTCTCTTCCTGCATCTTGTTTCAAAATTCAGATTTAATGAACTTTATAGGTCATATTAATAAATGTACAGTACCTTTATAACAAAAGTCCCCACTCTTTCCACTTGCAAAATTATGTTGTGTAACCAAACCATCATAATAAATTCGTCGAAATCTGATGAGTCAGACATTTTCTTTGTGGTAACAAGCACCGGTAAACATGACATCATAATTGTGAACAGGATACTGTGTGTGAACGCAACTACAATTAGCTTCTCGATTATCTTAAAGGGTATTAAGTTAGTGTCTACTAAGTTAATAGCTATTAGCGCATGTGTGAACATGGTAACGATAATGATGTCGAATACATGTCATCTACACTTTTTTATTGACCGATTTTACATGTGGGCTTTTACCAAAGTCGATGCTGAGTTAACTCTTATACATAATATACAATACCTCTTTTCCTCCGGGCTTTCAAGTTAATCCAATGGAAACAAAAATCCAATCAACCAATAGCAGATTTATTTTCCATTTCATCAGTTACATTCAAACATGCCTAGGATATGTTAATTTACATTTTTAATTAGATCTTTTGAAACATATTTGTATTGTGGAATTAATGCATTTGTACACGCATAATTTATAAAATTTAGGCTTCTGCAATATAAATATTGGATAATAATTTAATTGTAATTTAAATTTTGATTGTATGCAATATACCCCTTGTAGTTGTAATGCAGTTGATTTGGTTTTTATCATATTGAGCCCTGAAGCATTCCAGGAGAGTGATGCGTTGCGTAATTGCGTAAGTGATTTGATTAGTGTAATGCCAGGCTTTACTCTCGAGTTGTCGAGTTGCTTCTTCATTTTTTGCCCGATCTTATTCATTTTGTTAATGGACAGGCTGTTGTTTGTCTATACGAGTCCGCTCACCTTTATACGTGTATATAGGTCACAACGAATCAATAGGTCGCCCAAGCTGCTGCTGCCAAGTTAGTCTTCGTGCCACTCTGATTTCAGCATTTCTCAGCTTCTGCATGCCTTTGGCTTCATGCTTGAAGTCTAGCTAAAAAATATCTCGTCTAACAAACGACCTAAATGGAGAAAATATCCCCAAGAAACTAGTTACTCGTAGTTGCATTGATCCGTTTCCCGTAATTATTGCTTGCACCTCACAGTGTTGACGAATGACTTCGGTGTCACCCCATTTATTGCCGCTTCAACACCAAACATTAATTTCTCTGTGGTCATTTATATATTTTCAATTTGAGGGGATAATGTATGGGATATTTTGCCGTTAGCTCTGTGTGCCCATCGAGCTTTAGTTTTATTGCAGGCTACATGTTCTGTATGACATTATAAATAATCCGCATCATTTCTGTTTCAAATTTTTGTAAAATGAGATATAGGTACTGAGATGAGTACTAAATGAATATAAATTACATATTATACTGTGTATCGCGCCTCTACCATGGCGAGACACAGTCGCAACTCTGAAGTCACTTATTGCAATGTAGAAGGTATTATGGAAAACTTTGTAAAATATATTCGCGTATGAAATTAATATCTTGCAGTCATCAACTTGCGAGTTTAAATTGTAATTATTGCGATAGACTGCGTATGTGCATGGTCAATTAAGTTATTGGCTAGATGTTCGTATATCCACAGATATGATACTCATATGAATAGAACTTTAATAACCACGTACGGTATGTATAGTGTACTTGGAGTTTTGGGAGATTCTATGAATATTTTGCGAATTTGCTCACTTGGCAGATCTGGGCGGAAAATACGACTTTGTGCTACTTTTTTCACAAAGAGATATGGAAAATGGAAGCGAGATAGGGTGTTGTATTTATGTATATATGGGCAAACATCATGTCCCTTCAAGTAAAAGTGCTTCATGTGAAGAATATTTATTGCGAGCAGACTCAGCATTGACTTTTGCTTAGCAGTTGATCTATACTTTATAGTGCATGTGTACGTAGAAAATACACCAACGGGTAATTTGTACTTGTGAAGCCCCTTATTATGCATTTTGGGGTAAATTCGACAGCTGGTGCCCATTTCTGCGCCCATTTTTACTTGAAAACAAAAATGCTATAATGCTGGCTTTGGGGAAAAAGTATCAGTCTAGAAGTTGTTCAAGTATCATGTGCGTGTATCTTGCTCTATCTCTCGCGCTCTCTATGCTCGTTCAACCAACCAAAGGACATAACGGGCACTTTGCATGTGCTCCTGCAACATCGAGCTCCACCCTTTAGCATATGGTTTCCAAACACTTCCGGATACAGAGTCCATTACAGGATGAGGCAAAAGTCTAGTTCTCAATGGAATATCTCGAAAACGGGGACAGATATCGTTTTGAATGTAATAGAGGGGCAATTCAAAAACCATATCGCTCGTGACCTATGACGGAGACTTCAAGGTCCCAATTTGAAAGTTGTAGAGCATTGTCAAATTAGTCTAATTAAACAAAGTTTATGTCTTATTTGGTGTCGGGTGAATTTATAACGAATGTATGCTGAAGTAGGAAAGATCATTTGCGCCCTGGCAGCAGCTTCTCTGCCTGCTTTATTGCTTGGATAAAATATGCAAAGAATTTGTGCAAGTGGCATTTGCTTGGGCAAATATTCACTGATTCCTGAAATATTCTAATCGTGTCCGTTAACACATTTATAAATCGTTAACCTTCGAGATATCATATGATTGTCGAACTGTCTGCACGAATAGTAATGCAGAAATGGTTTGCATATTAACATAAATTTTCTACAAAACAGAATGGTACATTTCACTGTTGGGCGTCAGCTTTTCTGCCTGATATCCTACACAGAAAAATATATAAAAACCCTTTTAAAAAACACGTTTTACAAATGCACTAAAAATGTAAAAATAATTTGCACCCATTTAAAACTTCCAACAATTTACAACACCTACAAAGGAAAACGTGGGGCGCATTTGCCTCTGTACGAAAGAGATGTATACATATAGTGATGCGCCCCACGTTTTCCTTTGTAGGTGTTGTAAATTGTTGGCAATTTTAAATGGGTGCAAATTATTTTTAAATTTTTAGTGCATTTGTAAAACGTGTTTTTTAAAAGGGTTTTTATTTTGGTATTATTTTATCCTTTGCAGTTATAAGTTTTTGAAAACTTTGTGTGAGTGTGGGGTCGCAGCACATTATAAGTTGTTTAAAACGTTTTCAAGCGTCCCTTAAAAACTCTGTACCAGAAGCTTATACGAAAAACCCCCTGGGTGGTGCTCATACTCGCCAATGAAGCATGTACTACGGACCGGTCCACTGCTGTCCGGGGAGGGGAGAAGTGAAACTTTGGACGCTTGTGTGTGTGTTCAAGAATGGATAAATTCGTAATTTATGGTAAATGGTGTTCATAACAGGAAACAAAGTACGGAATACGGTTTCTGCCTTGGAAAGCTAGCTTTCATGAAATTTTGACAATGATAGGTGTTCGTAAGTGGGTCAAGTGTCGATTTTATGCAGCACGGATGGGCAGACGCGCGGACGCTCGGATGCGCTGACGGGCAGACAAAAACCACAGCAAGCTAACAAGGAGAGTAACTGAACTGTCCACGGACTTTCTTGATGATATTTGGCATACAGCTAGTAGGTAGTAGTCATAGAAGATCACTGCTGAAGTGGGATATCCGTTTTATGTCCGAAACTGATGCAGTTAAAGAGGATAGATCAGTTAGCAGTAGTCTGTAGTGCATTTTCATTTTATTGTTGGAATTTACAGCAAAAATATGCTCCAGCTTGAAACTGGTGATGAGTCAAGGAGAACAACTTCAAGATATTTTCTCGAGTTAACACACGCAGGGTGACACTTTCCAGCCGAATTCTGTCTTCGAACTTTCACAAAAATTGTTTGAATTGTCTGTTCAAAAAGACGTGAAGAGGTTGGACAAGTCCAGTAGCCTTTGGAGGAATAACTTTTTGTGTATAGTTTCTCGATGGAGGTTTCACAGACATGATCAAATATGCATTTTTCAAACCAGGATATATTACCGAACGCCCTCCAAAATTCGAGACACCAGCGTCATTTTGTTTCCCAGCATCCTGTGATAAATATTGTCAAAAACTAGTGGAAAACAACCCTTGTGACACTCTGTTTTTCATTAGATGTGCAAGGTGTGAAATGTACTTGTGCTTGGAGCATTTTTTGCTGTAAATTCCAACAATAAAATGAAAATGCACTACAGACTACTGCTAACTGGTCTATCCTCTTTAACTGCATCAGTTTCGGACATAAAACGGATGTCCCACTCCAGCAGTGATCTTCTATGACTACTACCTAGCTGTGTGCCAAATATCATCAAGAAAGACCGTGGACAGTTCCGTTACTCTTCTTGTAAGTAAAACGTGTTAAAATTAGAACTGTTTAACTTTTAAATTCAACATAATGTGCATATATACTGGAACTTTTTAAGTTGTCATCAGCACAAATCTATTTTTCCCACGTTTTTATTAACTGGGTCTTCTGTCAGTCAGCCCGTGAGTCCGCCACCCCCGCGGTCCCCACCCACCTTAGGGGGAATCGCCTTGGGGTCTTTCCAGCTGTGGTTTTATCATCCACTCACAGGGTCCCCTCAGGCGCGGATTAACGCATATGCTAAGTATGCTACAGCACAGGGCCCACGATTTTTAGGGGCCCATAAAATGGACAAAGTGAGCAAAATTTTATAAACAATAATTTTTCAAGTCTACAAAAAATATTTTCGTTTGAAAATAATTGCTCTGTAAAAAATCTCAAATGAATAGCAAATTAGTAGATAGCTCTTGATAGGTGCGCCATTAACAATAAAGGAAAAAATCGGATTGGGCCAGATCTCATTTTAAGAAATTTCGATTGCAAGATTCGAATATAAACAAAAACTAAAAATTATAAAATAAAAATTTTAATGAAGCCGCGTTTTACAATATCTGAAACTGGAAACGTGGGGGCGCATCACCATTACCAGTTCGTGCCATATTATTTGAATAATTACGTTGCAACTCATGCGCCACTGTTTTTAACGTCAAATTGTAATGTGAAATTCAAAGGTATAAAATCTGAATTATATATGATTGGAAAGGTCACAGAACAAGGATTCATTTCATGTATAACACTTCTTTTAAAATAACAGTTTGTTTAGAAGTTATATGTACTTTCCTGAAGACAAAATATTGGAATAATAAATTTATTTTGACATGTTATTAGAATAATACACTTATTATTAATTAAGGCAAATTTCCCAAATATTAGAAACACACTACAAAAACAAATCAGAATGTGAAACATGGCAAATTATGATTGTTTTTCACATTTTCTAAAAATATGGCACAGAAAAATTCATTATTCCAATATTTTGTCTTCAGGAAAATACATATAACTTCTAAACAAAACATTATTTTGAAATAAGTGTTATGG
>WWPM01015987.1:0-12005 GCA_023279145.1 Glomeris maerens | reverse complement strand
AAGGTGAGGACTTCTCTCTGTGACCATCGCGTTTCCTGAACCTCCATCTACCCTCAAGGTGAGGACATCTCTCTGTGACCATCGCGTTTCCTAAACCTCGATCTACCCTCAAGGTGAGGACTTCTCTCTGTGGCCATCGCGTTTCCTGAACCTCCATCTACCCTCAAGGTGAGGACTTCTCTCTGTGACCATCGCGTTCCTGGACCTCAGTCTACCCTCAAGGGACCTCTTGTTCCAACGCCCTCGACAACCAAGACCTTGTCCCTGGGCCCTCGGTCTGGCCCACGACGTCCGGTCGACCATACTTGCGGCTCAGTTGTAGGCGAGGGCCTGACAAATGCTTTTTATAACAGAATTTTGTTGACCAATATGGCCAACATTTCTTGACTTTTTTCCGCCAAGATTAATCTTTCATTTCCAATAATTTTGAGGATCCAGCCCCTATGATATTTTTTTATTGCACTTTAATTACGCATGGGGTCCAAATTGACCCCAGATAGGTTACATATTTTTGTTGAATCTCGGGTACAAAATGCATCTTTGGAACAGTGTAATTATTCGATATTAATTGCATCATTGTTTACGCATTATTGCTTCATCACAGAAACAATTATGAAGTAGAACTCCAAGTATCCGAATTTATTAGGATAAAATATCCCGATAATTGTATGTATTGATACGAGGTGGTACCCAAAAGAAAGGGAACTGATTTTTTTAATGGGCAGAGAATTTGTAGTTCCACGTTCTGCCTAGCTCTAGTGGAATATACATAAGAGAACATCGTACAACCCAATATTCCAAGTTTTGCACCAAAAAAGGTTTCCGTTCATTTGGTGCGAATTGTTTAGTGACAGCTGTTTTACATGTTCTTGGCTTTTTCTTCACCTCCAAAACATCGTAAAACATTTTTTTTCATGTCCTTTTTCATTCTTGGAATTACAAATGTCACAGGGTCAAGGTCAAGTGAAAAGGAAGGGTGGGGGGAAAGAAGGGGTATTTTCTTTTTTTACTAAAATTTGCATAAACGATTGTGTGAGTGTTCATCAGAATCTACCATTCCTTCAATGAAAATGATAGGAAGTGGTCATCTTTGGGATCTGGAAGGTTCTAGATGCCTCGAGAATAAGACAGGTAGTAATGAAATAACGAAATTGCAAAAACGCTCTATTTACTGGAAAAATAAATAATTCAAAATTAAAAAAAAACTAGAAAAATAGCACACATCTCAAATGCTGTGGGACCATCTCTTATTTATCACACAAAAAAGATTTTTTTTAACAAAGTGTAAACCTGCGGTTTTGAAGTCTTTCATTAACGAATTTGCTAGCTTTATACTCTCAACTGAATAAAATTCTTAAACATTTGTCGTTTTAGATGTTTTTGTATTTATTATTTTATTGGGAAATCAAAACACCCTCCGTAATTAATTGCTGGGGATGAATAGCTTTTGGAATGAATCGCTGGGGATGGAAAGCAGGGGATGAATTGTTGGGGATAACTGTTGTTGAGATGAATTGCCGGTGGGATGAATTGCTGGAGATAAATTTTCCGGACACCTTCGGGCATGTTAGAGAGCATACTTAAAGAAGCTTCTCCAAAAAGTGGCTTTTTAGCACCCCTCGCCCCCATGTCACATACATGTCACAAAATTCTAGAACCCCCCCTACCCCCCGTCACGTCACAAATTTTGTGATTATAATTTTTTAATTTTTATTCATTATAATATTAGAAAGTACAGCCATTACTGAACACGAGTCCATGTAACTTGGCAACAGTATTTTAAATTTCGTTATAGAAAGCATGCATCTACTAGCCCAGAAACATGTAGCCTGGAACCCAGGAAACTATACGCTTACTCCATGATTGGTTGAAATTAGGACCAATCATGGAGTGGCTGTACGGTTACTTGGTTCCAGGCTACATGCTTTTGGGCAACTTTGCACATTTTTATGCAAAATGTAGGCGGAATTAGTGTGACGTCACAATTGGTCCGCCCCCCGCCCCCCCCCCCCCCCATGTTACAATATGTAACAGGTTCACCAATACCCGCCCCCCCCAGCCCCCTTGTTGGAGAAGCTTCTTTAAGTATGCTCCCTTACCCAGAGTGTCCAGGGGTCGGAAAAACCGGGAATTATTTGTCAATTCCGCTGGACCGGGAAGTAGCCTAAAATTGGTCTGGTCGGGGATTTAAGTAAGATCTGCAAATTGGGGAACAATCTGGTGAACGTCTGAATTTTCATGGGCGTTTTCCAAAACAGGAAATTCGCTGGGTTCAGTTTCTAAATTTTACTTGAATTTTTTGTATTATAATTAATATAATCGAATAGCGGGAATTTGTCGGTTAAACTGTCTGCGTGTTGACTCAGGCTACCTGCCTTGATTTTTCTTTGTTCCATTTTCAGCCAGATTCGATTCCAATTTCTATGGGGATTGAAAATGGTGACTTCGCAGGGCTCAGTTTCTAATTTTTACTTGAATATGTTGTATAATGTTATTAATCCTAGATATTGCTAAATTCGTCCATCACACAATTGCACATAAACTTTCCTCAATTACACTAATTTGACAATACTATACAACTTTCAATTTGGGACTAGGTTTCTAACAAAAACGATTTTAAAGAAATTTTTGAAAAAATTAACTAAGGGGCTGTCTTTAAATTACGTAATGCTATTCCTATATACCCCCCTATTTCTGTAATTTTAAATGTTATTATACACAAAAAAGTAAAACATTATAAACACGAAGAGGGAAACAATTCATGTATGCAGATGCGCTCTATTTTACAGACACGGTCTTTGTGTTCAAAACAGAGGCAGCATTATTCAAACCCTTTAATGTTAATAATTGGATTTTAAGTTATAAACAAAATAAACACAAGAAATAAGAGCAGTATTAAAATATTATCAATTAAACAGTATTTGTTTTGACATACTACATTAAAATAAAAGCACGAAAATCTAAAAACTGCAAGTTCAAACAATCAGTTACAAATCGAACTTGAAATTTCCGAATTTTGAGCATGACTAAAGGGTGGTGGAGATACATGGAAGTGACAAAATCCCATGTTAAATCCAATAGAAAAATTTCCATTTTGGGTTTCGTAAAAGGAATTAAGACTTCTGAAATGGCTTTTCACCTGTCCAACGGTGACATAGAGTACATGCATGCATGCAGTACACCCATGTGAAAAAGTCCTGCAGGTTTGGAAAGGGTATTGAATAGGATTGTAATACAAGGTGAGACCGGAAAGTTCGGTGAATGGTCTGATTGTACGAATTTCAAGGAACCTAGAAACATTTCGATACGTGCGAATTGAATGTTGATATCTAAGCTAAGAAATGTGTGATGTGCACAGGCATTGTGTGACGTTTCCTTATGACGTCACAGTTACTAAAGTGCTGCATGAAAACTAGTCGTTCCAGGTGCAAAATGGAGCAGCGAGTCAACATGAAATTCTGCTTCAAACTGGGGAAATCGGCAACCGAAACCCACGATATGTTACAGAAGGTGTACGGGGAAGAAGCTGTGACTCGAAAATGCGTGTATGACTGGTTTAAGCGTTTCCGGGAAGGACTCGAATCTCTTGAAGACGATCCTCGTTCTGGGAGGCCGACCACCAGCACCACACCCGAAAACATCAAAAAAGTTCGTGAGCTACTCCAAAACGATCGCCGCTTATCTGTCCGAATGATGGAGAGTGAATTGTGTATTCCACGTGAAATTATCCGAAACATTGTCACCAAGAATTTGGGTAAGCGCAAGATCTGCGCAAGGTTTGTCCCACACCACCTAACTGAGGAACAGAAACAACTCAGAATGGATTCGTGTGGGGACATCATCTCAATGGCAGATTCAAATCCTTCGTTTTTGCAATCAATTGTGACTGGTGACGAAACGTGGTGCTTCCAGTATGACCCAGAAACAAAACGCCTAAGTATGGAGTGGCGTGGTGTCACATCTCCGAAGCAGCAAAAGTTTCGCTTCCAGAAGACGAGAGTGAAGACCATGCTCATCACATTCTTTGACGCAGAGGGCATAATTCACAAGGAATTTCTTTCTCATGGCAAATCAGTGACTGCCGAATTCTACACTGACGTCCTCGGTCGTCTATTGAAGCGCATTCGTCGGGTCCTTCCGCAGTTCGCTGAACCGGGATCTTGGTTTCTTCTTCACGATAACGCAAGGCCTCACGTCGCTGCTAAGGTCAAGCAATTCCTGGCACAGAAACAGATTCCCGAACTTTACCACCCTCCGTATTCCCCTGACCTGTCACCTCCGGACTACTTTCTGTTTCCTCATTTGAAATCTTCAATGAAAGGACACAGATTTCTGGACATTCCGGATATTCAAGCTGCTGTGACAAGGCAGCTCCGAAGAGAACCGAAAGAGAACTTCTCACAAGCCCTGCAACAGTTGTACACACGTTGTCAAAAGTGCATTGTGGCCCAGGGGGCCTACTTTGAAGGACAGTAAATTGTTTTTCTGCAATACTTCTCCATATGCCTTTTTTCGAGTCATTCACAGAACTTTCCGGTCTCACCTTGTAGATGCGATTGTGCGTTATAGGATAATATAACCTATAGCTTGTAGGATTGTATATGGTTCAGTAGGACCCTCTCGATTGCTATCGAATCATTTAGCCTATAGCTTATAGGACTATATGATTAAGAATTCTACAAGAAATTACACTATGGGATCCTATACAATCCTAAAACATATTCCCATGAATTAATATAGGATATGCCCTATAGGCCCCTATTGCATCCTGGTTTCAATTAACTGTCTAATCCTATAGAATTCCAATATGGATGCAATGTTAACAATGCAAAGGATCCTATAAGACTTCTTCTCATGGGACGTACAGGCAACTAACAAGTTGAGTTTCCATTGCTCTAGAATTGTAATGAACAATCACACAATCGTGATTTTTTGCGGTTAGTCAGTAGCAAGGAGTGAAAATGAGAAAAAATTACCAATATCCTGTGGGTAACGGAATTGGAGATAAAAAATCATTTGTTGACCAATTTGAGATGTCTGTTGGTCTGTGGGGCCTATTTTGCAAGCATTTAGCAATTGAAAGTGCGGGGATGCGTCATTTCTGACTTAATTTTTGAAAAGTATGTTACATCTTGATACTGAGGGTATTATTTCACTGTCACATAAAAATTAGTTTGGGAGTAAAGGCTGGGTCACGTCGCCACGATTTTTAATGTGAAAAGCTGTGTTTTGCGAAATTGACCAATTTTGCGATTGACTCGAGTTTGGTGCGATTTTGCTAAAACTCCGCACAATTTCACATACCGTAAATTCTCATTTAATAGCCTAGTCTCTATTAACCCCCCAATCCCTATTAGCACCCCATGCGTTACGCTCCGGGAAGAAATAACGCCCCCTCCCTAATAACGCCCCATGGGGGATTAATTGAGTCGCAGTGTTGAAATGTTAATGCGTCCGTTTTGAAGGGAAAATTCTCGATTGCCCTATTGTCTTTCTGATGAGTCACCAATTAGCGCACATTCACTGTTCAGGTAGGACCATATATGGACATGACCTTTCATTCTCTCACAATTTCTGAGAGCTGGCGATGAGTACCACAAAAAAGCAAAGATCTTTCGGCCTTTCATAAACTTAAAGTGATTGAGTTTGCCAAAGCAAAAACAATTTCCGAAGCAGCGAGGAAGTTCGAAATAGGTCGCAAATGTGTTCGTGACTGGATGAAAAACGAGACTTCAATCGGTATGATTTTAGAAAAGTTCAAATTACTTTTAAATGAAACTTGAATCCTGTCAATAAGAATCATAAAATGGAAAAAACATTGAGCGGCGGACCTAAATGAAGAATTGGCTTTCTAAATAAGGGTAGATTAGAATCGTTAAAATGAAATAATGCCCCATCTCTAATAGCACCCCATGGCAAAAGTCTGAGATTTGAATAATGCTCCTTGGGTATTAAATGAGAATTTACGGTAATCGCAAAACCGCAGGTATCTGTCCAACTTAGATATTTTCTCAAGTCAGCTTACCACGTGATCATACTGGACCAATATTAATAATTGAGAATAGATTGGACTAGTAAAATTGGACAAATAGGAAACAATTGCTTACTGAGGCACCAATTTCAAAATCACATCCACAACTCAGTTACAGATTTGATATAAATTCCTATTTGCTACTATATCTAAAAGAAAAGTTATTTTAGAGAAATGGTCACATTGCTTGTTTATAAAGGAATATCAGAAGCCAGACAAGCAACTAACGATTTGGAAAGGCTTATTTTATAGAAATGCTTCAGTAATTTTGCTTTTATGCAAATGCATTACTAAAAAAATATTGCGATTTTAACATATCAGATCTACAATTTTGCATAAAATTTTCATTCCAAAATAAGTAAGATTCAGAGGAACAATGTTGCCCACTTTTTGGCAGAAAGGAAGGCTCTTGATTTCAATGAGGCCCTCTTCGTCTCTTTGAAATCAAGCATCCAGATGGCGAGATTCCAGGTGATACATTGAAATCAAGCAGCTCCAGAGGTGGGAGGGGGAAGAGAAGTCGTTGAAATAAAAAATAACAATTAATATCAAGTATTTAAAGCAGAACCGAATGAATCCGTTCTGATATGCAATCAAACATGTAAACTGATTCCCGTTGATTTCAGCCCTTTCTGTCCCAAATCGGGAAAAATGTTTCCTGTGAAACTTACTTATTCTTGTGTGTACTTTCTGATTCCACCAAAAAACCAGGGGGTTCCCATTTGAAATTACAGAGTTACCCCTTCCCCCACCCATAAGGAGGGGTGGAGGCGGGCGAACTTTGGCACACACGGATTAAGCCCTTGAAATGAATAACTTTTCAACTCGGACATTTCTTTGTGCGATACATATTTCGCGAGATCCCGAGTTGTCTCAGATTAAATGAATCGTCCTGTATAAACGTGAAACCCAACTGCCAACCGCCTGATTTCCTGCCCTTGCTGTGCCATCACAGCAAGCTCTAGGGGTGTCAAGGTATCTACTACGTGTACTACTATTATCCACCACGATCCTGGCGTGCTCTCAAATTTGTAAGAAAACCAAATATAGAGAGCCGCGGCACACTTTTTATTTACACCTGCAAACCATAATACGGCAGTCTCCACTAGCCCGATGCAACTCCAAGATATCCCTTCTGTAATTAGCTTCTCTATTTTATCCCTCCACGCCGAGCACTCTGTGTCGTATACGTTGGCAGGTATAATCGGATTCCACCTTTCTGATAGCCAAGTAAAGTTCTTTGAGCTGGTTAGTTCACGTACACAAAACAAAACTTGTCCAGAAACCTCGTCGTGAGGAAGTGCAATTTAATAGATGATCAAGAGTTTATCTTGACCAATGGCAACAACTTAGGGGTTTACAAGCAAATTAAATGCTGGGTTCCGGTGAACAAGAGAAAGCAAAGGCCGGGGCATCGACTTGTGGTCACATTGAAAAACGACTTGCCAGTCGTAACACCGAATGCTGGTGGACTGCCACGTGTCGCAAAGCACTGAACGGTTTTTATACAAAACGGGAACAGGAAAAAAAGGTGCTGCAATCAAGCCCCGCTAGACAGCGTGTGGATTAAACGCAGTACACCAAAAAATTAAGAGAACTGAGACCACCTCTAACACCCTTCCACCCCCGGGTCACCCCCGGTGGTGGCGTATAAGGCTAGGCTCATTGTCACTTGATTGTCAGTCATTATCTTCAATGGGCGTTTCCCCCAGGCTTAGCACGCCATTTCTTTGAGCAGATTTTCCCTCCACTTGCTCTCGCGCAGTGCTTACCCAAGAGCGACGAACACTGCTTTGATGGTGCTTAGAGCTACGAGGCTTTGCTAGCAGCATCACCAGGATATTGCTCCACCTGTGAGAGTGGTATAGTAAGATGACACGGCTACGGAAGTGACGTCATCGGGCCACGCCCCTTTTGTGACGTCACCGGAAGTGATGTAAATAGGCCACGCCCACGTGACCTAGAAAATGTGACGTCATTGGCCTTGACCTAATTGAGGTTATTTTAGTGTTAGGTCGTTGTCCTTGACCTAATTACGGGTTTTTATGTGTTAGATGAATGGCCTTGACCTAATTACGTGTTTTTTAAGTGTTAGATCATCGTCCGTGACCTAATTAAGTTATTTTAAGCATTATATAAACTCCTTGACCTTGAAAATAGTGCTGTTTTTAAATGCAATATCAAACAACATCGCCGACCAATCACAAACGAGGCCACGCCCCCCTTGGGACGAATATTAATAGGCCACGCCCCCCCCCCCCCGTTAGGCGCGAAATTCAAATTTATCGACTTCTTTCTATTCTTAACGATAAATGACCTTGAAAATGACCTTGGGCTATAAAAAAGTTGCTTCTCTCTCTCTCCTTTTTGCTTGTCCCCCCTCCTCCCCCACTCTGTGGTTGCGTAATTGGGCTAGTTCTTATCGTTGAAAATACTACATTTAAATTATTGCGTGATAAATATTTATTATGCGAAGGTGTAAAAAACGTTATCGATTCCCGTCCTGCGTCGGAACCCGAAATAAAAATCTGATGCGAAATCTCCAACCGTAGGTTTCCGTTACCACTAAAAAAACACGTAGGGTTCCCGTTACCAATAAAAACATTAAAAAATGCATCGATACCGAAACCGATATGTATCCGTATCGAACCCCCGTTTCTCAATGTAGTGCACGTCTGAACTTGTCGAAACTATCTTACTAGGTCAACATGTGTAGGTTCATGTTGGAACAAGTCTGAAATCTCCATTACTAGGTCACCACACTATGCCCCCCTCTTTCTATTGGTTGATACATTATACCCACTATTACCATTGGTCAATCAAACTGTGACGTCACGGGAACTATATGGTACATAAGACGGGTAGTGGACTATAAAAGTAATGCGGGATAACTCCAAGTCTCCAAAAGCAATGAAGGATAACTCCAGGTCACCAAAAGCAATGAAGGATAACTCCAGGTCACCAAAAGCAATGAAAGATAACTCCAAGTCTCCAAAAGCAATAAAGGATAACTCTAAGGCAGCAGAAACAACGATGGACAACACTAATACACCAAAAAACATAAGAAATCTAACCTTAAAAATCTATTACAATTGATTGGTGTATGTTTTGTAAAATGATTGAACTAATATCTAGGTTAATACAACATGGACAGACCTAGAGGGCATGATTAAAAGAAAACCAACAAGGCCTATGCGTCCACCAACACCGAAGCAAAAGAAGCCACTATTCCGACCAAAGAGGCCTCCTACGTTTTGTCCACAGATAATGAACCGTTGTATGTGTGTATTCTCGAATCGTAGACTGAAGAAGAAAAGGAGATTTATTCCTTATTCGGAAAAACAGAGTCCGGCACTATGATTTGCACACCCTGAATATCTAAACGATTACTATCAATTATGTATTACTCGCAGTATTATGTATATACGAGCGTACAAACGGATATTAAAGGCATTTGACGATTAGATTTGGCGTTGTGTGGTCATTTACCAACCAAATAATGGAAGTTGAGTTCAATCCTGAATTCCAAGCCCCTTTTACGTGCTTAATCGTTGGGCCTACAATGTCAGGCAAAACAAACTTTACAAAAACATTAGTCGAAAACGCTGACAGGTTGATAGATCCATCCCCGCAACATATCGTATGGTGTTACGCCGAATTTCAATCAATGTATCAGAAAATTACGGAAACTAACAAAAACATTGAATTTGTTGAAGGTTTTCCTTTTGATTTTCATGACAGCTTTTCACCAAAGATGAACAATCTATTAATATTAGACGATCTTATGTCGGAACTGGAGAACGATAAGCGAATGACAAATATATTTACGAAGGGGTCCCACCATAAAAACCTAAGTATAATCCATATCCAGCGAAATCTATTTCCAAAGGCAAAAGACAGTCGTACGTTAAGTTTAAATTCACACGACATTGTTCTTTTTAAGAATCCTCGCGATCCCTTGCAGATTGGTCAACTTGGAAGGCAAATGTTTCCTCAAAACTCACAACACCTCTTGAATGCATATAAGGATGCTACGTCTTTACCATGTGGTTATTTACTTCTCGATTTGAAGCAGTCAACACCTGAAAAGTTACGCCTGAGAACTAATATACTAAACAATAATGAACAGATCGTGTATGTGCCCCGTGGATAAAATTAAGCTAATGCTAATCCTTTTTCTTCTTGTGGGAGTTAGTGTAGGAATATATACTTTTAAAAGCTTTCTTCACTTTGATATTGTCATAAACGAGACAATCACAACACATTGTTGTGCGGAAGGATACGTAAATGAGGACTGTTTGAGTACTTTCCAACTACATGCGAATTATTACATAGACGCCTGTCATCATAATGACGACCTCAGTCTAGTATTACGAGTAGGTGATAGAAGACTCATCGCGATATCTCCCAAAGATTGGTTTGAACTTTCCACAAACGTGTCAAATGGGTACGAAACGTGGTATCAAAATGGATCCTGCACGAGTACTAGAGTTGAAGAAGTTGAGTACAAAGAAACGTAAAGATATATTAAGGAAAGCAGATAGTGTACTTGTCCATTCCATAGCAGAGTGTTGTTATAACATACTTCGAGGAAACATTCCTCTTGAGCCACACTCGTTGAAGGTCTTAAGGAAATACAAAACAATTATACGTAAAGTTGGAAATAAGAAAGTATCACTAAAGACAAAGAAGAGAGCTATACTACAAAACGGTGGTTTCATCGGACCATTGCTAGGATTAGTCGCTCCGATCATTGGAAGTTTGATTGGGAGATAAGAATATGACGACGCGGAAGATGGTACTAATTCCTCACGAATCCTATCAAGCCATTCAAAAGCAGCCTCACCGTAAAGCGTTATATCCTCAACCACTTGTAAACTCGATCGTCGAAATTGACAACGAGATGGATAATATATTGATGAACCCAATACTATCACCAGATGAGAAGTCAAAGCTTCATGGTCAACTTCAACAAAGATACTTGCACTACCAACAACAACACATGAACAGCGTCTCGCGAACACTCAAGCAAGACCCAATGATTTCCACCAAAGACGAAACATCACATCTTATAAAAACCGAGCAACAAGCTAAAAGAACAGCGACTGATGTAGAGAGTGAGATCCTAAACAGCGCACCAAAGAATCAAGAAAAAAAACGCGACTAATTCTTGACCATTTTAAACATAAAGGAGTAGTCCGGTGGAACGATAATGCGGAATTAGTAATTGGGAACGAAATAGTACGCGGTAGTAACATTGTCGATGTTGTTAACGCGCTTCTCAGTAAAAGAAAAGTTGTACCGAACGGAATGAATGATGTAATCGACGCACTCAAGAGAACTAACTTTCCAACTACATATATATCAAATAAAAATATCGCGTCTCGAATTAACTCCGCAAAAGTAATGTACTCGTCGGATACACCCGCGTCAGGTACCCCCACGTCGAGATATTCCGCCTCCGGAAAGCAATCTAACTCGCGAAAGGCACGTAAACGCGTTTCCGATGTATGGGAAAATATGTAACTAATAAAGCCACATCGAGCTCATATATTGTGTTGTGTCGTCGTTTATTAATAACATCATCGAATACAACATTTTTACGTGACGGGGAGGCTACGTAGTTGATTAACTCATGAAATCGGTACACGTTTTAATGATAATAACAGTAAAAATAATAATAAATACTCAGCGAATACAGTAATCATTTCTCGTATTACATTGCTGATTAACTGCAAAATCAGAACGACGTACAGTGGTACCTCGAGATACGAGTGCCCCAACATACGAGTTATTCGAGATACGAGCAGTCGAGAGAGCAAAATTTTGCTTTGATATACGAGCGAAATTTGAGATGCGAGCAATGTGGGAGAGAGTTTCACAGTTCGTAGAAAAGAAACACCCTGAAAAAGTTGCAACTGATCGTGCATCGGAGCTATTTAATGACACTTGCATAACTAATTTCCACAGCATT
>WWPM01015976.1:0-22703 GCA_023279145.1 Glomeris maerens | reverse complement strand
TCATTATCGACTTTTTGTTGTTTAAAATATGCAGGATTATCCAGAATGAATCATGATCTGATTCATTTCGAATAATCTTTATTGTACAGTAGAACGTCGTTTATCCGCACTAATTGGGACCAAGGGTTGTGCGGATAACGATTTTTGCGGATAATTAAACATGCTTTTATTTAATGCAGAAAAACACGTGCAGTACACCCAGTACTTCTTTTGGACCCTTCTTTGCTATATAACTTCGATGCACGGCTCAAAATTTATTCTTTTCAGGCTTTGATATCATAAAAATTCATTTTTCCGATCTTCAACACTCCCCTTTATTGGTTCTATTGATACTCTACCCTTTTTCTGAATAGATAAAACATTCCGAATTCGTTTAACTTAGTCACTACTCGCACAGGTCATGGTTAATACAGGAAAAAACCGCAATTTTACTGAGCGAGAAGTGTGTTTTAGGTGTGCGGATAATTGACGTTGCGGATAATTGACGTGCGGATAAACGACGTTCTACTGTATACAGTACATGTACGTGTGCCCTTAGGGGCCGTCCACAAATGATGTCACACTAAATTTTGCCACACAACGTCTAACCCACCTCAAAATGATGCCACAATTGTTGACCCCCTTGAATTTACCTGTTACAGAAGAATAATATTTCAACATTAATTTGATTTGTTTTCATTTCCGATTATTTATTATTTGAATCAAAAGTACTAGGAAAGACGCTTTCTACACTAAGAGCTGCAAACATAAATATGGTCACTAGCACGAATAACATGAGGGTTTTATTGTGAAACACACAAACATAGCCAAATTCGTGCTCCCAACTTGGGAAAAATAACATGTATAAACTAAATGGGCCAACAAAACGGCAAAATGATTTGATACAAGAATTAAAAAACGTGATTTCACAATTATTTAAACCCCCCCTTACCCCTCTCCCTAGAAGTGCGACATCATTTGTGGATAGCCCCTTATACCATGAAGTGCTTTTATACAGCTATTGCCAGTTTTTCCATCATTAATGCTAGCTTCATATTTGGCAGCAACACTTAACAAGAGCCAGTGCACGTGACACACACCAATGGCCATCTGAAACGATTCATTTCAAGATCGAGAAGGAATCACGATGGCATCCAGATGGCCAGCAGCCATTGCCCAAACTCCAATCGCGGCCACGATGCTCCCCCGTTAACGGTTTCTAATTCCCGAAAACTAATTCTGACTGCAGTATAACGTTGCACCATGAAGTCATAAAATCCTCCGCAGAGTGCTATTCAAAAAGTCATCTATGAAAAGCGATTAAAACTCTATATACCCAATAAAACGTGGTCCGTGCAGCAAAAAGCAATTACAGCGGTTCCATATTATAAACCGGTAAACATGTATAGTTCCATCGTCAAACATGCAACATGCCAATTGGTAAGCTCTCCGATTAGTTACAGCTATATAAGTATTTTTAAAGTGTCAGCAACATTTGGAATTTCAGTCTACAGGCGAGGTGATTTTATTGTGCACTACTGCATGAGGATATGGGATAAAACTTATGATCTTAAAATTCGTAAGAAATATAAATATACATTAAATCAGGGTAGAGTACATATTTATAAAAGTGGAGTTAACTTCAAAGAGATCATTGTCAATATGCCATTAGGCCTGATTAAAAAAAACTAATATGGAAGATTAGATAAATAAAATATCAGAAAATTCAGTCAGTCAGATGTTAGTTTTTTACTCACTCTTGCTGTGGCAAAATATGCAATGACAATAAGGAAGAAGGAAGCCAGTGTTTGAAGAAAACAAATAAATTACAAATACAATTTGGCTGTTGCTGGTATTCTTCAGTGAAATACGATTTTTATTCCTGTTAACGAACTGGAAGGGGAATAAACTTCCTGCACAAATAAAAGTCCAAAACCTTTTGATAGACTATTGTTTCTAGTCAGCCATAGAATTTGCCAAGTTATAAAGTTTCAAAGTGATGCAGTTTCCTTATGGCGTAAGTTTCTTTTAAATGTAGGCCTATAGATACATTCTGCGTGTATTTAGTTAATAATTCCAATGGAAAAGATCCCGAATTTCCTCACAGAAGTTTGAAGCAAGTGGGTAACACCGATACTGCGGTCACAATAGCTGTCTTACATAAACTTTTACCGCTTCAATGCTGCCAGCAACTTCCCTTTCTCGGCGATATCTCTAGGTAATATCTCTCGTCTTTGTTGTAACATCCATATGCTCTACATACACTGCGTATTTTGACAAAAAATAAGACGTTGCTTTAAGTGAGATAACACCTAAATAGACCATAACAACGCTCGTTCACCATTGTGACAAGAAGCCTGCGGCTGCTTCGAGTGATGAAAGTAACAGTTGCCTCTATATGTATAAGACCATTATGACACACATTTAACAGTTTTTCTGTTCATCCGCATACAACTATAGCGTCTGCCTAACTATTTTACAACTTTCATCAAAATTCTCATTTCAATGACAGACAAAATGAGTGGCTGTGCAGACGAAAGTGCACAAAATGAAGTGGTCGCCTACTGGAACATGGGCAGAATTTTAATCATGTAATATATTTTGTCATGAATAAAGACAATCTTCTACAGCCATGCACAAAAACCAGTTTCTGTTTCTCTGAACACAATTAGTATTATCATTATTGGTTATATATAACTAAGCCCTAGGATTTAATCTTTATCTTTTAGATAAATTAAAGAAAGAAATTTCAAAACAATTAGAACAGATATCTTGTTTTCTGTACGTAAAACATGATATACTATAACACTTCATGAAATCGGAATCCTTTGTGTCTGGCTAATTACTTAGTATACCTTAAAGATAGTCTGAGTTAGAGTTAATGCTATGGGATAGAAGTATGTTCCATATATGAAGGAAACAATGGATGTTTTGTGCAAATTTCATGGGATTTCAGAAAATTTTCTTCAAGATATGTATATAAATAAAATCACGTACCACTGGTGGTGAATCGCCAAACCTGGCAATCAAATAATCTCGACTGACACTACATGCTTCAGACAAGCTAAGCACACAGACTTACTGAAACTTCCTACATGGAAAGCACAACAGAAAAAGTGCAGTTTCATATCAGATTTGCACACAGCTAACCTCTAACAGGAAGTGAGTTTTGTGCAAAATCAACAAATGTGAACTCGACAGCGAATTTTGTGGCAAGTATTGTAGACATATTGACTGCAGCCACACACACATGGCATATATCAGCAAAAGAAACGAATATTGAAGTTCAGGTAAAAAGGGAAGCTGATAAAAAGAGGAAGAGTCGCTCCCAAAAGTAAATATACAAAAAAGTACAGTTGCCCAAGGAGGAAATGAAGTCACAGGGTTATCATGGACTCGATTTTCTATATACGTCTAAAGGTACAAGTTCCTGGCATTCAAAGTGAGAGACGATAACAAAAATATTTTTCTCCTTTCTGCACCAATCGCTTGAGGTTACACAACAACTCAATTTTTCCAATGTAATCTGGCAGTGTTGAGTCCAATTTCCTTCAAGAGATCACATGTTCGTTGATTCGTTCATGCAGTTTAATCTCTTACTTAAGAAAACAGCTTACTAAATAAACCGCAATTAACTATAAAAGTTTAGTACCGCCTTAAACTATTTCAAATGCAAATGAAATTCTGGAACATTAAAGGTGAACTGTTTTTTTATGCAAGTTGAAGTTAGACTATCATAATATTTACCACATCAACAGTAAGATGCATTATACGCTTCGTATTTGCTTCAGCTTTTAAACAAAATCTTCAGAGAAGAGATTTTCAAATTAGTACCACGTGAGCAAAAATCCAATTTACAAAATGAAAATTGAATTAATGGTACACAGATGAACTCGCAAATAATGGGATGATAATCTACACAAGTATTCTACCACATCACCTTTAAAATAACTTCCATGGTCTAGACAAAATGTCCTCCACTGTAAGGTACGATATATAGGGCCTATTAAATATTTTTATTGTCAATATTTCAGTGTCTTCAGTAAGTTAACTGTTCAGGAAGCTTGAATACAATTCATATTACAAAGATCCTATCTTAAAATGCAATTTATAATCCTTGAAGCTGTAATAAAATGTCATATCTGGCGTTGGAAGGTGCAAACATTCATTCCCTGTGGATTTGGAGACATTTTGGGGGGAAATATCATCTGAGGAGATGCGAATAAAACTTCGATATACCATAAAGATGATCGCAGTTTCCGGTGTTAAGTGCCAATGTGAAAAAGGCTGTTAAGATATGATATGGATACAGTAAATATATATAGAGAGGGGATCGAGAAAAAGAAATTCTAGTGGACACACTATCAGTCACCTCTTCAGCTTCTTTTTCACATGAAAAAAAATCAAGGAAGATCTTCCGGAGTTGCGTCACAACCCTCCTAGTAAGTTAAAAGCTAGCAAAGGCTCGACTCATTAAGCACAGATAATATCATCATTAGTTTACTTGTCGCCATTTTCCCAGAAGATAATCTTCGCGCTCCTCCCCATTCATCGGTGTTAAAATGTCAAACTTTTCATATAAATCTCATTTTACGGATTATAGAGTAATACGCAAACCACCGTCCCATGAAGCAATGTGAGATATAGCTTCCTGCCTAGCACCAGAAATAATTAAAAACGCAACATCCCACATGTGCCTCATTACACCAAATCAACTGGTGACATCACATCTACATATCGCTTCACCCAATTTCCCAATGCTCTTTCGGTGTACAAGATTTTAAAGAGAGAAATGAACCGAACATGTGTATTAATTAATCCTACGTTTCAATTTACATTGGCAACAGGATGTCATACATCATCAAATAAACAACCACTGATCTGTAATGTGAAATTCAATTTCATCTTCAGATTCAGTACTCAGGGGCAATGCTCAGCAAAATTAAGTTAGTGAATATTCTAAACTCAAAACCTGCTAAGTGGGAATCGATAAGGGAAAAGCGAAACTTTTCCACTTATATATAGTTTTTCCACCTATGCATATTTGGATACATTAGATGCACTAATTTTGGCTTAGTTTATCCACACACACAGCTGTCAAATTATACATGTTAGTCATACTATTAAACATTTATTATCACTACAAATCTTGACAGTGTGAATAAGCAGGTGAAATGGGGCTTATTAACGCTTTCTTTCAAACTTCCATCAGCAGGAAATTCCGAATTAACCACAATTCAAGAGAAATTCAATGATTGGTGCTCATTATTTCAAAATTTCATTATAATTTTCTTCATTTTATCGAATTCTCCCCTGACTGTATAACAACTTTCTCTGATATTCCAGGTTGGCATAAGTTCCCGTACATGTAGGTAATGCAACTGAGCATATGTTGGTTCCCAGGGAGAGATTTAATTTGGCAACAGACCTGCTTCATCTTGGTCATCCGAGTCATCATCGTCCGAATTGGAACTGTCGGCATCGTCTACTATGACGTCATCATTTTGAGACTGCTGTCCTTCACTCAGGCTTTTGTTACCCTCGTCTTGGCTATGACTGTTATAGTTGTTTCGATCGCCGTCATTGGCGGGAAGATTCAGGAAATTACGCTCATCATCCGTAAAATCCACTCGGGAGTTTCTATGCCGTCGAGTCTAGCAAAAAAAACACACAAAAAGAAATCGACATAAGTTATACCGGTAGCTTTAGGACTAAATAGACAAAGGAGAAGGAGAAGGAGAAGGAGAAAAGAAATTAAGACAAGCAAAAAATCTTGAAGATTTATATCTGCCGACTGTACCGAATTATTTCCGGACAAACATGTTTTCATACCAAGACGTAAGCAATTATATTTGGCACGGATGACTTATATTGAGCTTGATTAATATCACTAAGGAATAAATCCCCAATTCACATTAATAACGCTATACATACTCAAGCAAATGTTTAGAAAAACAAACTGAAAAGAACCTATACAGAACAAAAAAATCTAAAATTACACACTATTCAAAGAAGGAATTCAAATGTTTGTATAGAGGAAATGTAAACAGAAAATTAATCAAACACAAATGTAAGATTATTCAAGTTCGCTTTACTTGACATTTTCATCAAAATTGGACTGCACACAACGCGACCAAGTGCGCCATCTATCAGCAATTGTCCCGCCTACTGAAGGCATTATATCTCCACATAATCTATTAAATTATTGTCACAATATACATAGTAAAATTAGCTAGGTTACTGTAAACATATTAATGGAATTGTGTCAATAACATAGTATACAGTACTGTATAGTTAGTACAATAACGATAATCATACACCACAGACAATTTCAAATGCATAAAGTTGGTTGTAAATGATAAATGATACTCGGAATTAGGCCTACATGCAGGTTATAATTTTAGATGCAAATGACATTTATCTGAAATGAATTGCCCAGAAAACTGTTAATCACAAAAGTATGAAGGTACTTGCCAAAAACACACTTTCAATATAAACTTGGAACTATTTTTTGAGAATGTTTGATCAATGCCAAAGCTGGCGGAGCCTTGATATGTTTGATAATAGATCCTATACTTCTAATTGTAATGGAAAAATTCTGCGATTTTTTTGTGATTAAGGGCCAAGTCTAAGGCAATAAATAGTATACACACAAAACCCTATTGAAAAAGCCAACATGAAAGTCTGTACACAACCACACCCAGAATACACAAAGGGATTGTGTATGTAGTTATGGTGTACCTACATATTGTTGGACAGCAGAAAATAAAAGCAGAGAGATTGACAAAGGTGTTGAATACAACAACAAAATCCAAATGATCACGTGACATATACATAGGTGGGTAAAAAAAAATAAAGCCCATATATGCAGCAACAAATCGATATCGATGCACTAACCTTAAATTAACTGTTAGGAAAATATTTACACAATAGATGACACAGGGGATCGCAGGAAGAGCACCATTTAATCACTATATGAAACTTTATTGGCTTTTGTGGGGTTTTCATTAGCAGTAATAATAAGGCCTAGGTATACAGATTTTCAGAAAATTTCCTTGAAAAACACTGTAAAACCGATGAAGATTTTGCAGGCATTTTACCGTTTAAAACAATAAAGAAACTTCACGAAATAGGGCGTGTAACTAATGCAAATTTAATATCTTATATAATTGACCAAAACAATATGTATATAATTTCATAATCCAAGATTGCAAATTATTCAATGAATAATTCTTAAAACAATGCAAATTATGACTTGTTTACCAATTCATTACACAAAAAGCCGGTAATTTTTAATGTACATAATTTAATTATCTTAATATAATCATTTCCTTAATCTTCAAAGAGAAAATAAGCAAACCATTTGTTCAATTAGGTCATAATTAAGACTATTTACGCTTTGAGAAAAAGACAACTCAGCTTCAATTAGCATATTGCCTTTCCATTTTGACCGCGTGGTCATGAATAATTGCATAATCCAAAATTCGAGTAATAAACCTGGCAGACAAAATGGCGGTCATGAGCACGATTACATGCAAACCACCCAAATGTAAATTTAAGATGGTCCCTGGAACATCTGGCGAGGTTGTACATGAGGTCCTGGCAACGGACATGGCGATAATGAGGTTGCAATTACTTGTCCATCACCGAAACATGCCCAAGGCAAATATGTTATCTAGCGCCAATTTAATGGCTAAGTTTTGCGGACTAACATGAATTATACAATGTTTCAACAGACACCTAGGGCGCTTTTTTAAAAAAAATATTCCCAGAAATTACAATATATATCTTATGAACATAATGCCCTCACTTTCCACTTGTGCCATATACAACAACTAAATCAAGCAATTGAATTTCATTTTACATTTGTGTAACTTCTCTCTACAGAGTAATTGCAATGGATTATACCGGACCATGCAATTTTACCTAACATAAGATTGTTTGATATGGATCATGTTTTTTGTGTGACAAATGCCCGGTGTTGAGATACTTTTGCGCCTACTTATGAACGAAAAAAGTACAGATCTAATTCATGACTGCGTAAATCTCTCTCTCTCACATTTTGACAGTAATTTGAGTGCAGGGATTATTCTTGTCGTCACCATTGTTTAATATTACATGACTTTGGCAAATAAAGGAAAAAGGAAAGTTCATCATCATTCAGACTGCTATTTCAAGACAAAATGAAAGTATGCAAATGTATTTATAATTATGTAAAGTGCAATCATTAAGGCGAGAAAGTTTAGTTTGATATCCAGTGATATATGTTATACTGTACGAGTACAGCCACACAGGTTTATTTTTACATTTATGTACATGGATCAAAATATGATTTTCAAGTCTGAAATCAAGTTATGCATTTAGGTTCTTACTTATTTCGTATAAATAATACGTACCAACTTGCAATATTTTCACAAATAGTATGCAATGACGATTTAAAGACATTGTTGTAAATTTACGATATTAGTAGTAAATAAGGGTATAATACAGGGGGTTTCATTTATCTTGAGACGAGTAGGAATCTTGGGAAGTAAACGTCGTATCCGAAATTGTCCGGGACGAAAAAGTGATCATATGATGGGACACACCAGTGTGTGCCGGAAGTGCCCCCCCCAACCCCCTGTTGTGGGTGGGGGAAGGGGTACCTTTGAAAATTTGAATGGGAACCCCCAATTTTTTGGTGGAATCTAATAAAAATGGTGCATTTCCATGCCCGATTGCCTCCCAGAAACGAGGGAATCTGTTCTCATCTACGGAAAACGAGGCGACGGATTTCCACTGATTTCAGTGCCATCCGCTATGATTCGGAATAATTGTTTCCAATAAAAGTTACTTATTTTTTAATGTACTTTCGGATTCCACCAAAACAATTGGGGGTTCCCATTCAAATTTTCAAAGGTACCCCTTCCCCCACCCACAATAGGGTGGTTGCGGGGGCACTTCCGGCACACACTGGTGTGTCCCTTCATATGATCACTTTTTCGTCCCGGACAATTTCGGATACGACATTTACTTTCCAAGATTCCTACTCGTCTCAAGATAAATGAAACACCCGGTATAGTAGTCCAATCAAATTTCAATAATTAAAAGAGATGATGAGCAGATTATATATTATAATGCATCAACTGCAATAGCTGCACTTTAATAATAGTAATAATTAATAACACCAAACAATTGACTTTGAAATACATATACCTGCATGCTCATCTACAATTTATGCCCAATTGTTATAAAATATTAAGCTTATATTATCCCAAATATAGGAGGTAATTTTCATTCGCGATTTATGCATACATATATGCAGTATATGCAGAGACTCGGAAACATAACATGGCATTAAAGTCTCATGTTTTATTTTACATGAGGGAATTCTGGGTAACGCAATATAAATTCGAGTCAATTGATTTAAATTTCCGGTACATTCCGTTCACAGCATCATTAATCATGTTGCAACCATATCAATAGCGTTTTCACGCAGGCACGCATGCCACTGGGCTATTGATCACAGTGGTGACGTCACGCAAAGTAAAGATGGACAACGAATTTCAAAGATAAAACCCTTTACAGACAGAGAAATAATGTACATGCAGTCAGATGCGAAAAATCCCCATGACAATTTGTCAAATATACTGAATCAAAGACTCATGAAACACAATTCTGGCCGACATTTATGTGCATATACCCCATTTCAATGTACTGTAAGTTTGCAAGCAAATCTTGATTGGCTGCTGTGCATCACAAAATAGAAACCCGCCCATCTTTTATAAAAGGCAATACAAAAATATGAAATCGATACAACTTTTCCAATATGGTGGATTATTATGTTGTGTACTGTATATCCCCAGCATTTGAATGAAGCAAATGATGTGTGACCACGCCCATTTCAGGGAGGGGGGGGGGGGACTACAGGGAGTTTGCATTAGCAAATTTCATTAAAACATTAAGAAAAATTATCCCAGCACAAATGAACATAGAATTTGACTAATATAATAAAGCAGGGGAAATGAAAGTGAAAAAGATAAAATAAGGGACTAATTTTTGTAGTACGTAGATAATTATGTAATGAAATAAACAACAAAGGCTATAAATAAATATAAATAAATGCCCACATGAAATGACCTGTCATTTTACTGACCCCCAGTTTAAACAAAATGCCACCAGGTTATGTCTACTTAAAGCCAACATAATAATGTACACGTTGCTCATTAAAACACTTGCCGTTTTATAAACTGCAAGGCAAACACTGATAAAATCAACAAGCATGAAGTGAACTGGTGTTATATTTGGCAGTGGGTTGTTCGCCGAGGAAACCAAAACAAGACCCAGTTAATTGGACACTGTCACAAAAAATTAAAATCAACATGCATACGGTCGACTCTGAAGAGACCTGTCTACACAGTTTCCCCCGTTACAACTTCTCGTTTATACAGAGGCATAGATAGCTAAGCGCAAGTAGATGTTACATCAAATTGAATTCACAAAAGCTTGACTTTCGTGGGAGAAAAGAAAGTCAATATTTGCATAACAGGAAAACGGAAATTACCGATCAAATGTTCGGCATCCGGAAAATTTCTACACGTTTCCCTTATATACTCCTCCTCCTTGTTGTTGTTAACCAATAAAATGAAATGTGTGCACGTAGACCAAGTAAAACAAACATGTGGTACTTGAGCAAGTTACACAAGTTCTGCAAAGAACTACTACTCTAGGTATGATACAAGGTATTCTGGTTCCATATGATGTCTAAAATATGAAATACTCGTACTGAAGATGAATCTGAATATAAAGTTACTATACTGCTTACTTGTTTGGAGAACATAGAAAAATAAATTGCTCAAAATGACTTGAGTTTTCCTGACATTAAATACATCAGAGTGACAAAGGACAGTTGACCACTTTCATCAAATTTTGCTGGCCAAATTTCCAACAAAATAATACTATTGATAGGAATAACTTAAGAAAGCAATTAAATGTTTTTCAGCATAATATGGTTTAACATTTCAGTGGTACGCATTTTATGCGTATACATAATTGTAATAATTGATTCCATACAGCAATGAAATTGTCCACAATTACTTGTATTTTGTATATATAGACTATTGTGTGTTACTTATGTATAGAGAACAAATTAATCACCTGGTTTGTTTGAGAGATAAAAACAAGGCAGGATCCCAAAAAAGCTTGGAAATCTGAATAAAATCCTCTTCCCACACTAAATCCAAGACATTTCAATTCCCAAGCAATCATTATAGCGAAATTTACTATATAGTAAGCCAAATGATATCCATATATAGATTGGCAAACTGGTTTGAAGGTTCCAAGATAGTATAATGAAGATGGCAAAACTATTATGTGCAAACGTGTAGTAGGTCAATCAATACAAATGAGGCAAATGGATTTTCGGGGAACAAGGGAACTAAATAATTTTACACGGATAGCAAAATAAGGCAAGCATCTCGACAGAAGTAAGAGCAGATACAAGATAAAAAGAGCATAAAAGAAAAGCTTTGGAGGAATTGGTAGGGCGAAGAAGATCGATGAAGAGGTCAAAGTAGACGGGAGTGACACACCGGACGACAACCATTCGGACAAACGAAGAAAAGTTGCTTCCAATATCAAGAGAAATATATATATAAAAGCGAGAAATAAATCACCAACGACTGGAATGAAAGTGACATTGCGTTCCAAAAAAACATATTTCGTACATATACAACCTTCACACTGAAAACACCACAGTCAGCTAAAGTAAATCAAGATATAACTCAGCAAGAATTGATCTAAAAATCTTAACAACAGCATTTCTCCAAATAAAATTCAATCCAATTTTTAACTTATATAATCCAATAGACAGCATAGTAACTTCGAAAATGCTGTATTTTATTATTATTGATCCACTCTGCAAGCTTTAAAAATTACATATACCGTATATATAGTACAAGACGATTCTCGTCTCAAAATTTGCTTTTAATCTTTAATAACTTACGTAAGGATTATTTGGATCATGTGAAATTGTGCTCTTTACGAAATATAGAAGGTAATCCACTTTCAAAGTCTGGAACACAACAATTCAGTAAATGCGAATAATTCTTATGAAAATATTCTCATTAATATTTCAGATCTGTCCCATATATAGCTTAAAATTTATGCATATGGCTTAATCTAGTCAAGACAAGATGGATCCGCACCGTATCAACTACAGCAAAGTGGATTTGGCGCTTTTTAATCTGCAATGTTGCCTTTACATTTTACAGGATAAATTTAGAGCCTTCATTTGAAATTTGTAGCGAGTTGAAACATTTCTTGATGCAATAACTTGCATGATCATGCAGCTGTAAAGTTGATGGGAAAGCCATCACAAGAGACAGCAAGGTTGGAAATAGATCCTATACACATAGCAGGACTCTGGTTTTTAAAGCTGAATTCTGATTAAAGAACAACCTAATATACCGGTCATTTACATCAATGTATGTACAGTACACAAAAACCAAGTCTGCTTTAGCATGCATGCATGCATGCACAAACCTCAAAATGAAAGATAAAAATGATAAATGGAGCTAGCACTAAATTGATTATTAGTAAAGACGTCATGCAGTATTTTATAGATGATGTTACAAATGAGTGCATTTGAACAACAAAGATCCCCCATTTGTTCATCCGGTTTATTGAAGTCAACAATCGGAAATCGATATATTGCTTGAGTTTTCTTTACATGTGCAAGCAGGCTGGCACGTATAGGTCTGCATATACAGCAAAAATGGCACAATGACACATCGGGATGACATTCAAAACACCTGCCATCTTGCATCAACCTTCACGTACAAGTTAGCATGATACTTTGTCAAATCGTTTTAGAAGCATATTTACGAAGACCGTGAACTATATGACTAAAAACTTTTGCAAAAGGCTTGTCTGGCAAAAGACAAACCATCTAATGGCCTAACAAATGTCTATGGAGACACTGTGGACACACGTGATTGCTTTAAGCTTGCTGATTCTCCCCCACACCAAATAAATGGGGGGAAAAAACGCTGTAAAAAAAGAAGACAAACCACCCATGAAGCTTAGGGCCAAGAAAGAAGAGATCGAAGGAGAACCGATAAGTAAAGCACTGAGATTTTCAGAGCAAAAGAAATGTTGACAGTTGCGACTGAACCGTGGAAAGCATCCAGCGGAAAGCAGATGGTGGCTTTTTCTTCAACGTATACCAACTTCAAGAGGATATGTTCACAAACGAAATAGAGAGGGCCGGATTTCATATCTTCTCACCAGTATAGCCATGCACATATACAATGCGCCACATACGAGTATAAAGAGAATCAATTCTTGCCTTAGCCTTACAGAAAATTAGAAAGTATAGGCCTAGGCAGTGAAACTTGATTAAAAATACAATGCAGAGTTATCATGATGCAGCAAAAGTAATTCAGCAGAATACTGCGAAACTACTGCCAAAGTTATTGTAAAAAACAATTTCATTTTCATCTGTATATACCACTACTGTGTATAATAACGTCATGAGACGAATACAAACCAATAATTGACAATAAACGAGTTATTAGGTAAAAATAGCAAGAAATTAAAGGTTTAAGCCGACCTGGCTTCGTAATACTCCCTGAAACTGGCCTCTTTCGATTTTAAACAATATTTTAAGCAAATGTACAGATCATCTGCATGTAGCGCTTCTTACTGACTTCATGATTCTGACCGCCTTCTAGTGCTTTTTGCATTGAATTGGATATTGGAGGAGACAAACTGTAACTTCGAATTTCAAGTAGCTGTACAAGTTGGTAAGTTGTACGTGACAATTGTCAACAAATATCGAAATACTGCAGGAGACCTACTAATGTATTGTGCCAATTTATCTGCAGAGAACGAAAACTTTTCTATTATTTAAACCTTGGCTAGGAGGAATTCGTCTTTAATATTCCTAAACTTGTCAATTCATCGCAAATTTCAATATAAAGCAAGGAGAAAAACCATTTCAGGCATTTAAACAAGGTGTTCAACATTGGTATGAAAAATTATAAAGGGGAGGTGTTGTAGGTGTGGCCTACACCTTGAATGTTCAAAAGTGTAAGGTGTTAAATAATAAGCTGCGAATTTGTGCTGTCAATCACAAGTGACTGTACATTAACTATTGCATGTACAGTTCCCTGGGAAAATGCAGTTCTTCCAAGTTCTTTGACCCAGAATGTCATTAATTACAATATTGTCCATATAGCTTATCAGGACAAATAGAGAAACTATAGGGATAGATTTATGAGTATGTATGTATTACATTCTTCTTCATTGATCAATCAATCAAATTCATAATTCTAAATGAATAATGAAAATAACTGCGCAATTTTCTTTATTTATTGTAATTTATTAAACGTACATGTGGTTGTTTGTTTAAAAAGCGATTTTCATTGAATATTACACATAGCATTACTATATGGTCAAGGCTATAAAAACAAAGTAACATCAAAATAATTCAGCAGAATTCTGGATTGATTTTATATATTGAAGAATAATAACTGAAATTGCAGTAAATTGTTTTACGGAAATATAGTACATACCTTGATAAATATAATTTGCTGAAATCGACCACGTTTGAAATCAAAGCAATTTGTTGATGCAAAGGCAGTTTCTTCGGATATAGCAACAACTGAATGCAGAAAAAGAGCACAATTGAATTAGAAATACTGCATAAAAAAGAGGCCAATTTCACCAAATGCTTTGATTCAAATCGGTGCAAGATACTGTACTAATAGGTGTATTTACTTTCCTTGAAGATATAAAATCACATTATTCACTTCACTTTATTATACTGTATTAGAATCCATGTTAGGTGATAACAAAACTATTTCTGTTGCGATTGGATCACCATGTATATTAAGGTTGAGATGATTTCCACTGCTGATGAACATGTAAGTAAAGCCAAAATTAGTTGAGCTGTCAAATTAATCTAAATTGTGCTATGTGATGTAAACCCTTCCCAATTTTCAAAAGAAATCTACGGAAAAATATCTGAAATTTTTGCTGAGCAGTTCTTTTGATATTGCACCACACAGCTTAGCTTTTCAACCATTAATTAATCCTGGCATCTTTCATTCATTTTTTTTTCCTTAATGCACGCATCGTTGACATTTTATTTGTTTCATACAACAGCGCCGTCTCAACTTTTAATTAAATAAGATCCAAAGAAGAAATGACATAAAAGAGTAATTGGTTGCCTATATCTTTTGTTTATATTTATTGCTGGGCGTAGATGATATGAAAAACTCCATTTACCACAATTCACTTATACTTTCTTCTTCATTTATTCCTACATAATCACCATGAAAAATAGAGGCGAAACTTCCGAAACATATGCTACATATTAATGTACAGCCGGTGGTGCACTGTACTTGACGATTTATTAATAAAAAGAAATTGGCATTCATGTCACTGGCTTTCTTGTCTAAAGATTTATGTGGCACGTACAGTACATCAGCAGATGCTCGTACAGAATATTATATATATACAGGGTGATAATAAAGTCATTTACCCTCCCCTAAAAAAAATTTCCATTATCACTTATTAAAAATATGAATATGCATTGAGATTAAGTCAGGGGTGCTTTATACACTTTATCTGCAATGTTATCCAAATCCTAAATTTGTGAATATAATATCTGGAGAAATAGTTCAAATTAGTATGTTAAAGAGGACATTGACACTTTTAAGTGAAATATGTTTTGTGAGTATATCTTTCAAAAATAATTCTACTGATAACATCCTGAAAAATCTGAAAGAAAATAAATAGTGTAAACCCTGTCACCTGAAGGTTAAAGCAAAATTACAATTTGTCGTCATAGTTAAGACTCGAATAATGCAATTTAAAAAATACAAATAACATGGTTCTTCTTTAAAAAAAACATTACAAAACGAAATAAAACACTAGCAGCTTATCAATAGCAGACTAGACTACTGAAAACTTCTTATCTACAGGTAATAAAAGTGATTTAAATTTCTGGAAATATTTTCATTTACAAATCGATTATTTTACAGACTGTTTGATAAATCTTAATTTCAATAAAATTGCTTTTTCCATATCTACGTTAATAACAAAAAATACAAACTAATGCATAAATCTTTATTTCATTCAAAAATTATAAACTGGCTTGCGAGATACTAAAACATTCTGCCCTTCTTTCAATCGAGCCAATTCCTTTTCCCTTCCGGCCATGCAAGCAAAAATCTGCTTATCTTGCCAGCTTAATGAAGTTGATTTTGGATTCTTTTTGTTGACGATGCAAGTTTAATGATTTAATGAATATGCTCGACTTCTGGCCACTAATTAAATCTGCAGACGTATCATTCCCGGCATTCCTTCCTTCCCTTCGCCTTTTCCTTTTCGGCAAGCAGTGTAATAAAATCAAGTCACGTGGTAATTACATATCTGGGACCCACATATCTAAAACGCTACATAAGCTGCTGGCTACACGTGTTATATACCGAAAATATTTTTTCGACACTGAAATGTTTGGTACACAAGTGAATAATAGTTCAACTCCGAAAATTATGCATGCCATTTTTTTTTTTACTTTTTTAAAAGTTTGCTGCTGTTTAGTAGCATTTGGCCCCAAGAATTTGAAGATGTAAAGATGTGCTGGAGTGGAAGGATAAAAATATGGCTATGAATAATTGATGAGTTAAAACGGGATAAATGTGGATTTTTTTCCCCTCCTTTTACTGTGCAGCCTATACGAGTAATATGATGCTTAGCATTTTTCAAAGAACATTGTAACAACGAGATAAATATGTATATAAAGGAGCACATGTGCTTGAGAAAATCGCATGAAGCTCTAGGCGTATTCATTCCCAATGACACGCATGCTCTGCTTGACAATATTTTCTCTTTTCTTTTCTTCTGTATTCCCTAAGCTTTCTTTTTATAAGGCAATTCAAAAATAAACTTTGCGAGATGGCGCGCAACGGAGGCAAAAAAAAAAGAAGACAGAAAATAAGATATGAGAGCGTAGCTCCTAAGAATGCAAATGTTCATTGGAATTTTTCCTGATTTGAACAGCTCAAAAACTTTACTTTCATAAATACTCTGATATCTTGATATGTAAATATAGTGTGCTTTATTTATGTATGATTTATATAACTGCTATAAAAATAAGCAATCCATGAAACCTGAAATTTTGCAGAAAAAGCAATTACAGCATACATTTTGAGAAAATAGTTTGCAGCAATTAAAATCTGGATAGAGAAGAACAAATTCAGCAAACAATTCAATATTACTGTCTATTTAACAATGCTATTTAATAGTTTAAAATCATTATGTATGATGATACAAAAAAACAGTATTTAAATCAGGTTTTATACTGGGAGATATTTAACAAAAACGCAATGCAATAGATAATAATTTAGAAAATTGTATTTTTGAAGCTTTTAATTAATTAAATCTGCATATTCTTACAATAGGCTAAAGTAAACACAAAAGAAGTCTGAAAACATGATCAAATCATCATTTCAACGAATCAGAAATGTATACTTCTCATTAAAAAAAACCGTTAGGTCTTACAAAAAAATGCAACATCTTGAATCTTCTCAGCATTACTTTGAATGTATATACCTACGTATATCATATTTCATTCATGAAGAATTCCTAATTATGAACTGACAAGAGCATAATATGAGGTTCACAAAAATATTCCGATGTAACACGAAACCACTACGGATTTTTAGAAAAAACAAATTGTATTTAATCTACTCGAATAAAACTTATAAGTACAGAAATTGCATCTCACTTTCGCATCAGACTGATATCTCATTACAACAATTGGCTCCATTATTTCCTATCTTTATTTATATGGCATCATATTACACACATCCACATTGTTCCCAATATGATTTACTAGTGTACTAATAAGAGCGTCAACCAGGTCTATCACCAAGCAGTCTCAATATATTCCTGCCGAGCAACAAACCAGAAGAGAGACAGAAGCAAGTCTGAATAAGACATCAACATGTATGTGTTTATTTGGTATCTGTGCGTTGCAGCAGTGCATGCTGGGCAGGGGGGTGGGTGGTTTCGGCTGACGGCGCTCCAACAAACAGACGCAGCATATATGTACACTACATAATAGTCTTTTATCCTGTATATTTCCCTCAATTGAAGTCATTTCGGTTGCTCGTTAAACAGGCATCTTACATAAACCAAACTCGACGTGGCCAATCAACGAGTTGCACACACAACACCAAACCGAAACTCATTAATCACAAGCTTAACGAGAGGATCGATTGCCGATTGCAAGTCCCTAAGTAAAGAAAACCCAGTAGCGAGCAATTAAGAAAGTGCCTGGCACCAAAGCTTCGTCTCCATCTTTGAGAGCTAACGTACTCAATCACTCACAAAACAATGCCACTTTCATTCGCATATGCTCCTCATCGCCATTGTCATTTAGCAAGTCCACCAATTACTACATCATTTCTTCTCCCATGATCTCTAAATTATTAGAATTCCATTGTATGCATCCTGTACATCACTATACCGGGTGTTCCAAAGATTTTAAAGAGATACAAGCCAATTGCAGGTAGAAAATGTGGTCTGATATTCCCCTATAATTGTTTATCATCCGAATTTCAATTTGTTTGATGCTTTGTGCTCATACAAGAGTGCTTATTATCATTTCTCTAATTGATACCACCCTCCTGCAATAAATAAAAGTAAAGTTGGACTGTGAATGAATGCTCTTGACTGCTACTTTTGACCTCGACAGCTATGTCACCAATAGATTGTCCCATCTGTTACCTAATATGCACTTTCATTTTCCACTCTAAACCTCATCCTCCCGCAATTGGCTTGTATCTAATTAAATTGGGACACCCTGTATGCATTTTCTTTACATAAAGTTTAGAATTAAACAGCTGAACTGATGTGTCATTTCATCTTCTCACAGAATCTTACGAAAATTTGGGTCAAGTAATTACTCTTACTGGATTACTAGCTATTAAAGTTGGATCAGATAGGAGGTCCATTAGCGTAACAATAAGAGCCGATTGCGTTTTGAAACTATTAATTTAAAAATAGCATGCGACTTTAATAATGTTGACGTTTAAACCATTAAATTATAAAATATCCAATATACTATATCGTATATGGAAAACATTACAACTTTTGGCAATATATAGTCATATCAACAACCTTTTACAAAGAGGTCCACTTATAACCATGCAATGTTCACGATAAGAACACAACACTGTGTATATGCAGATGCATTGGAATATAGTATACAATACACATACAGTATATAATAAGAAAACTGCGTGCTGGGAAGCATTTGTTTTCAAAAATCCGTCAATATATAGACTGCATGAGGTTACCCATACAGGTAATTACCAAAGGATCCACGCTAACGCCCTTTTAATTACGACCAGACCTCGGTCCCTGAAAGCCAATTGCCTTTTTGGACTGCAACGCATCGCAATTAAGCACAGCGAAAAATGAACTGCTTCGAAGCACGGACGAGGCAGCCGTGCCTAATCCTCGTTAAGACGGAGAATTGAAGCGCCAAAATGGAGCGCATAAAATCGACATGCCATTGTAGGCCAATAGCAGAGTGTAATACTAATAATCATGTATAAGGCAAATACGAGCAATGCGCGTCAGCCCAACCTCAAAGCGACCCTCGTACTAATGCATTGCGGCGAAGTCCAACATCAGGTTTTTGCGCAACATACAGTACAACTTCAGACTAAATTATCTGTTAGCCGTAATAATTATCTATTTTAATATCTGGTCAACCTTATAAATTGAGAGATGTGTGCGCATACACACACATTTAATTACATTAAAGAATATTACGCATGTTGTAATTATGTAATACTAATTACATGAAACCACAAATCTATTTTTTCTTATCATTACCAATTAACGGGTAAGTTCATTTTACAATTAATAATGTATTACGAATAATGTGTAGATTTAAAAAGAATACACCAAAAGCGTGCAGGATATGAAAATTTTATTACTCAGTCCTAGTCCTACCAAATTTGGAAATCCGAGTTAACAATATAATATTTTTTGGAAAAAACATTATACATAATATGTCAGCTAGATTCATGAATCAATTGAGATATTGATTTTATTGAACTTTCTCATGGTTTTTTTTATTATGCAACTGTCAAAGATACGTACGTCCAACTTGTACTGAACTTTTAACAAAAATTGCAAATGGTTAAACTGTCGCGCAGTTTTGCTGCGCAAGTTTACATCACTTTCACAAAGAGCTTTTCTTTCTGCCTGACTGCGTGAAATGCCTCCTACAAACGCTATAAAAAAATTTTACCACCGGCGAAATCCAGAAAACTATAAAAATTCCAAGGACGGCCAGCAAATGGGAACTAAAACTATCATTTAGGATTTACTGCATATAAATCCCCAAAACTCCAGAAAATTGTGCCGTTCCAATAAGTTAGGCATGACTAGGTTTACAATATAGCTTTTTACAAGAACATATCTTAATAATAAAATGTACGGCATAATATTTTTTATTGCTTTGTAATAATATATAAATGCAAAAGTTTGACCAACAAATTTGCATTTTTCTCAAAATCAATTAAGAAATATGTCCGACTATAGTTTTGCGAACGTCTTGAATTGAAGATTTTCAGCTAAAACAACTGCAGATGACAGCAAGTTCACCTTTTTTAAAAAACTAATAGCATTTTCTTGTTTCCACCAAAGCTATCAACAAAAACAGCTGAGCAATCGAAGAAATCGAATAAAAGCGAACTTTGGGGAGGATTTATAAAAAAAATTGACAGCTAGTCAAATTAAACGAAGAAAATGGTTGTAAGTGCTTGTTGCAGTTTGTATCGATCTGTGTCAATGAATAAGTTCCCATAAAACCCTTTCCATTCCACTGAATACCACATACAAGCCCCTTGCAGAGTGCGGAAAGAAACTCAGGAAAAAAATGAAACTTGTCTCTGACAGCATCATTGTACATTTCTCAATTTCCCACACACACACACGTATAAAACCCTTGCTGGATTAACAGGATTTCAAATCGAATCCCCATTGGTGGAACTATACTTATAATCTATACAAATAAATAATCAATGTTAACATTTCAGCAGAATTTCACATGCTATAGTTACTGTTTTCCCATCTCTCAAATAATACCATAAATTCCTTTGTTTAATTTCCTTCAACATCTTTACTGGTCACAATAAGAAATTATAACATTATTAACACAATTTAAAATAACAAATTCAAAACAACAGTAGAACCCCAATTATCCGGTTCGCCAATTATCCGAATCGCTTTGAACAAACTAATTAACACGTCTAAATAGCTGAATCTTACAGAAAATGTTTAAGAAATAATAATTTATGTGTACGTACTGTGTATATTGTAGAAAATGTAAATAACATTGTTTTAGCTCATTAAAACTAATACAGCTTTTACTATATTCTGTACAATTATTTTCGATTTTTTAAGAAATTTCAATTTTTCCAATTATACTATCCAATTAATTTAGATATTTAGAATTCTACTGTATTTCTTTTAAAAAAAGACTACAGAATTTAATAGAGAAATACACATATTTCACTTCATTATAACCAAAAATAGAGCCCTCACTATACAGACACTAAAAAAATGACAAACTCCGGAACTCCTAGCAAATTTCCCCTAAATAGTCACATTTGAAAATGTTTGAGAACTAAAAGTAAGACGCATTGATATCGCAATAATGTAGCAATCATGGACAGAGATCCTAAGTAACATTTATCTCATTTCTGATGATAACCATCATTTCTAGTGTTGCATTTAATTGGAATTCGGTATCGATTGACAGGGACATAGAAGCGCAGTCTATTATTACAAATTACTTCCACTGAAAAATGTAGGTTCTGTATAATGCAAGTCGGAGAAAGCAATCAGACAGTTCAGAGTGCTCAGTATGTGTCCCGCAAGGTCTATATAGACTGCAGCAATTGCAAATCACGTTTTCATCCGAGATTTGGCAATGGTGAGCATACCATCTACCGTGGACTATATGACAAGGGAGATGGGAGGAGTGCATGAGGTAGGATTTGAGTTAAGGATAAGGTGTGAGTGAGTGCATGGGCTGACGAGGGATGTGCATAAATAATAAGAGCAGAGATGCGTGAAATATCGACACGCAACATTGCTCCACTCACACACACACACACACACAGCTCAAAATGTGCTTCCATATAAAACGAATCAAGTCACTCCCTTACCCTATACACTCCACTCTAAAATTGCACTTCACTTGTGCAGTTGCATCCCGCAGCGCAATAAGGAGCCATTCACAAAGCCCAATTTAACGAGTAGATGTAGGCAAGAATTGAGAAATATTATCACAATTTCTTATGAAGAGGCAATACAAGGATTTTTCCCACCAAATTTATAGGGAAATAAGAAATGTGACTAACAGAGTACCTCAATCACACCAATATAGTAACAACCTAAACAATATGTACTGAATAATGTAGGTTTCATATAGAGCAGTGATGTACTGTACACAACCACACAGAAAAGTTTGTGAGAAATTAATAAAAAATCAGTGATCATATTAGAAATTTCATGCCTGAATAATTTCGATGAAAAACTCGAATTCTTTCTTCGTGATTTTATATGCAACTATATTTCCTCCTTTATACGAAAAGTTAGAAACTACTTTCATATTGACGGTAAAATATGTTTACAATAGGGGAAGTTCT
>WWPM01015975.1:0-16878 GCA_023279145.1 Glomeris maerens | reverse complement strand
ATAGAAACTAACAAAATTGCACAAAATGAACTGTGTAATCGTAAAACAATTTCCCACCCTAACTAAAATTCACGTAAATCATTACACACATCAAATATTTGTCAATTTTATCCCACTATATTTACATTGTACAAACAATTCCAACCCCATATAAATTACAGAAAGCACAAAACCACATTTTCATTTTTTATATGCTATCTTTATGTCCAAATGTATACACTATCCTCTTTCCCATATTTTGAACACTGTTTGCCAATTCTGTTCTCACACAATGTTATCTGAAAACGCTTATCTCTATTCTGTTTTCCAACTACTTCAGCATGTAATAACTGTACAACAACAAATGCTGCTGCTACTACTGTACTTACAAATAAATAATCAAACGACTCACCCTGAAGTGACAGATAGCGGTGCAGACCTCTCAATTGCAGAGATTCCAGGAACATCCTGTTTTTTTTTCAATATTAATTCCAAAACCACCTATACACTATCTAAACTCTCATTTCAAATCCTCCTTCAAATCTTGAAGCCACTGACGCAGTATTAAACACCAATTCCATTTGTCCGAATTTCAAACCAAATTCCAAGGAATTACAGTTGCAACAGCCGCGTACACTCCGTACACTCGCAACATAAAAACTAAGTTTACGTACAGCAAAACACTACTAATCAACGAACCGAGAAGCTTCCTGGCAATTGAACTTCCTCAAGCTTTAAATTCTCCACCATAAGGTAAAGTATGAAAGGAGGAAAGAAAATCTCGCATTGTACAACTTGTACACAGAGAAGGTCCTCGAAGCGCGAAGCCGCGGAGCTCCTTTTTCTTTCAAAGATCACAAAATCCCGCCTATTTTCTTTCTTTATTACTTTATTAACACCGTGTCCTATTGTTTTCTTCACATTTTCAGCTCCAATAACGTTTATCACCATATTAGAAGCCTGATTATTTTTTTTTTACTCTGCTTCTTTATTTTCAACTCTTCTAATTACGGAAAACAAAAACAGTTGAACGGCCCCTTGTTGCAAATGAAACATAATTGAGGAAAATCCGTCCAGCTCCAGCCAACCAAAGCAAAGGAATCGAAAACACTAACCCCCGTTTCAAATAAAGGTCGTAAAAACAAAATATGTAACAACGCGATATCGCATTTATCACCCGTCACCTAATCACCTAGCGGTCCATTAAAAACTTTGCTCTATTAGACTAATTTCACAATGCTCTACATCTAAGTACAGTAGAACGTCGTTTATCCGCACTAATTGGGACCAAGGGTTGTGCGGATAACGATTTTTGCGGATAATTAAACATGCTTTTATTTAATGCAGAAAAACACGTGCAGTACACCCAGTACTTCTTTTGGACCCTTCTTTGCTATATAACTTCGATGCACGGCTCAAAATTTATTCTTTTCAGGCTTTGATATCATAAAAATTCATTTTTCCGATCTTCAACACTCCCCTTTATTGGTTCTATTGATACTCTACCCTTTTTCTGAATAGATAAAACATTCCGAATTCGTTTAACTTAGTCACTACTCGCACAGGTCATGGTTAATACAGGAAAAAACCGCAATTTTACTGAGCGAGAAGTGTGTTTTAGGTGTGCGGATAATTGACGTTGCGGATAATTGACGTGCGGATAAACGACGTTCTACTGTATTTAAAATTGGACTGGTATATAAGTAGGTAAATATATAAAAAATAGTTCAGAGTTTAACCGCATTTGACTTTTCAGTAGAACCTCTCTAATCTTATGAAAAATTGTTAGATATGTTCAGTCTTATTGTTTAGAAAATGTCCCATGTCGTTAAGTGGTAACTTAATATATAGTATAATACAGGTCAATTATTAGTTAATAGGGGGTACATGTTATCAAGATTTCTACAGCATATTATATATTTCCATTTATTAATGACTTAGAAATCTTGTAAGTAAATTACTTGCATGTACAATTGACTTCCAATTAATTAGATACCATTCAATTATTGGATAGAGTATATTCCAGTTTATACGATCCAACTTTTTTGCGCGAGAAAATACATGGTTATCGTAAAGTGTATAAGACACAACAGAAGGGGTTACAACCAAAGGAACTTAATTTGAGAGAATGTCACACAAGAAAATGGGGTTTTGTACTTTCTGCGTACTATTGTGGTCTCTCATTGTTGCCACGTGTTGCGCCGGATGCACGTCCACAAAAACCCGTTACGTGTGTTTCGCATTTAAAGCCCGTGTCTCACCACCAAACAGCATGCATCCTTGATTTCTTCTTTTACACAACAGTTGCATTGTAATTAAAACAGAAGACGAAAAAATAGTGAGGTCTGAAGTGGAATTACCTGAGGAAGTTGCTGCGGGAAAAGGGCACGTCTCGAAGAAAAACGCCGACCTCGGACTTAAACATCTACAAAAGACAAACAAAAACAAATCAACTATCATTTATTATTCATATCTTCATTACTACTGAGTACACTTTTAGTAATAATTCTCCAATACTTAATACAAACAACTTAAGTTGAATATTGTTTTATCCAATTTCAATACAAGATTCAACTGGGATTGTGTTATAAAACCTTGTCAGTTCACTTTTAATGTAGTAAGCAGCTAATGAAAATCTCAATTCTGGAAGGAAATTATGAAAAGGGCAATTCAGGCTAGTAACTACAGGCATAGTAAAAGTATTTAGCCTCAGTGGATTGCAATGATCTGGTCTGGTTGCGTGCGCATTTCGCGCTTCGCTCGGCCACATTCGAGATCTCTTCCAATTCACCCACTTACACTTCGACAATCTCTTCATTGCAAATCTTCCAAGAAATGCTAACATACTCGAGTTTGTGTGTGAACAGAGCTATATAGACAATAGAATAGAGGACAGAAATAAATCGATCGGCATTTTTTCTTCTTCTATTTCGTTAAGAGGGACTCTCGATCGGCGACATGCGAGCCGTATCATCGATTCATCACGATGCAAATGAACTTGCCTCACTGACATTTATTTATTTCATTTATTTCTCCCGAGGCACATGCAAATCAAGCGCCAACCACCCCAAATTTGCATATCTAACAATATACTTGGCCGATCGATGCCGTGTTATCGCCGAATACCTGCCAGCATTTTGCCAACTTGCTAATCCGATTTGCCGCCAACTACCACCAACACCTAGCAATTTCTCCAAATTTCAGTGTATCAATTTTTAATTTGAAATCGCAATTAATATTTCTCTTTCTCTCTCTCTCCCTCCTTTGGTTGGCATCACATAAAAATTCCCTTTAAAACTCAATTTCAATGTAAAATTTAAATATAGATTATATTTGGTTACAATAATTATGACAGTTTTTTCCACGTTTTTGTAAGCTTGCTTTGGTGTCCGTCACCACAGCAAAGGGTTCCACGCAGTGGCGCCACCTAGCGTTGTCCGTCATACCTCGCTTTTTTCCATATTCCTAACTACAAATTTTTTCTCTATTGCAAGATTTGAATACAAACAAAAACTACAAATTAGAAAATAAAAAATAATAAAATGACAATTTTAATAAATCCACGTTTTACAACATCTGAAACTGGAAACGTGGGCGCGCATCAGCATATAATAGTAATGAAATCAAAATATGCCCCTACGTTTCCAGTTTCAGATGTTGTAAAATGTGGATTTATTACAATTTTTGTCAATGTTTACAACAGAAATGACTCAATTAGAATTAGAAATCAATGCACAAACTGTCTTTTTTTTATTTAGAAATGACCACACAGATTTGCCATTAGACTCCACTTAGTTCCACAAGTAACAATGCCAATTTTAATTTCGAAACCTAATTTCATCTACTTCAGTTTCAATTTTTCGGTCTTCAGATAAATAAATCATACGCAGCCAATCTGTCCATGCATCCCCATCAATTCCTTTAAGTTTCAGTTTTGCAACCCAACTATACCTCAGCTTTAAGGCATACATACGTACCTCTGTGGAGACACAAGCCTTTTGGTCTGCTGTTTGTAGATTTGCCGTGAATAGGCTCTGGTGCCGAAGCCGTAGATCTCATCTTCTTCGTGATCGCTAAGGCAACTGGATGGCTGCCGAGAAAACGAGACAACAGATTGCTCCCAATTCACTTATAATCGTACCTAGATCTCATTTGTCATGGCAATAAAAAACAAATAGAAGAAAGCTTACCGAATAGATTCCAGGTTTGTAAAAACTCGACGAAACATTGGATTGGATAGAATGGATTGAACATTCGGGTGGTATGACTTTCTTCAGCGGCTTGCAGACGCGATCAACCTGCGAATGGGAAAGCAGATAGCGTTATCATCGGTAAGTTACGTGTTTCTCGAAGATCTCGTAAGATAATATACCTACTACTAACCATCGTTTCCTTCACTTCACCCAACCTAAGTTCATCCAGATTGTCCAGCACTTCTTGAAAAACGGCCTTAAGTTCCTGCGAGTAGCGGCTGGCCAATCCTTCCAAATAGCCGCGGCTTCCATCCTGAAAAACGCAGAAAAATGTTCACACATATTAGTAAAACACTGGAAACAAACTTCCAAACAAAAATCCGGAATAATACATTCGAAGAAGAAAAAACTTTATAACAAGATAAAGAAATTGAATAACTGAGTTCTCAAGATTACCAGAACTAAAGAAACTTGTGAATAACTTATGGAATAACAAGATAAAGAAACAAATAAATAACCGAGTTCCATTTAAATTACTAGCAAATTGTATTTCTAAAATCTTGCAAAAAGAAATGTCATATGACAAAAGCAAAGTTGATTAGCCATATGATTGAGACATTAAAATAAAGAAACAATTGAATAAGACAGAAAAAGAAAAAGGAAAACTAAAGAAATAACTGAAACAATATTAACTTCTAATAATGTAAGCAGAAGAAAACAGCATTAAGGGAAAATTAAATACTGAAATATTAAAACTTCATTTGTAAAAACAATATACAGTATATACTGTATATCTAATTCCCTGACCTATAAATGATTATTTTTTTAATTCAATTAGACCTACCAAAATTGCAATGCTTCATTAATTTCTCGTAGATCATATTAATCTGTTTAATTCTCTTTTTTGGGGAAAATATCAGGGGGAAAAAATTATTGCCGCAATTGCTCAATTCCCCAATTTCGATGACATATTTATTAATGACGTGTCGGTTGATTTCAGCTATATAGGGTCCATGGTGGCGTATACATATAATAATAAGAAAACTCTATACGTGGAGCAATGAACGAACGCAAGTTTTAACGCGTATGGCGGCCATCTTTGTTTGATCGATCGGTGTAGGCCTGTATACACCAAGAGAGGGGGAAATCGCATTACGAATCCAATCGGAATGTCTCAGACTGCAAGTCACACAATCCAGATGCAAGGATGACTTTTGCACTCAACCGGCGAAATACAGGCGGGATTTTGATATCAAACCGGGTCAAACATCGAATAGTACAAATAGGCCTATACTGCCACAACGGGCGCCGCCATCTTCTTTTTCCAAAGTTTCACTGCGCATTTTCGTTCCCACTTCGCAAAATCCTCTCCATTTCCCCACATAAATCACTGAAGAAACAATCTTTTCATATGTACTTATACAATTAAGACATCGCACCTTGCAAACTAATATGAACCTCTGAACACTTCTAGCATAATATTGACCGATTTCAAACAGGATGTAAAGAAATAATGAAAAGAACGGGGCCACTGCAGGAATGATCGCAAAAAGTTGATAATCAATCATTATCGATTACAGATTTCCTTTAATTACATGTGCGAAAAGACTGATGTTACCAGCAGCTGACACCTATAAATCCAATCCAATTTATTCGCAAATCGCGTATATTAAAAGGGAATTAAATGGAAATAAACCAATAGATTAAAAAGACATCCGTTAAATAATTACAGTACATAATTAACAATTAGTTTGAGTTGTATTAAAAACGTTTACTTAACTGTCCATTTATTTTTCACAAATTTCGTACAAAGGAAAGAAAGCTTTCATTTTAAACCCCATTCGCAAAAGCGCTTTTATGTTCATCAATTTTCTATTTGACTCTTGCAGTTAATTTAAATAGTAAATACTAACTTACATCAAAATGACATTGGGGGGGATCATTATACCAACTTCTGAAGATAATTATCCTTAAATTTGACAGGTTTTCCATACAGATATGGGGAAAATTCTACATTAACTCAATTTTTAAAAAGTTAATGAACAAAACAACAAAAAAGTTTCGTAATTCGAAATTATGATGAATACAAAATGAACACAATCTTAAAAATCCATTTACCGAAGCGCTTTCATTGATGATCAACACAAACCAATGTGTATAAAATACATATAAAAATCGCAAAAATTCCAGCCTATCGATTGGAGCTGGCCAACAAAAGCCTGCATAATCAAGTGTGGGCAATGGGCAAGAAAAGGCGATTTCAAGGGCCATTTTGACCACGTCACCAAATGACCCATGCACATCTGGCTACCAAAGATATGCACGGTGGTGACTCATCCTAAAAACACCTCCCAAAATTATTACTATTATTATTATCCTTCCTTTTAAATTTCACGCATCGATTCCAACAAGCAATAGCAATTAGTTACACCTAAGCCCGAGTGGTGGCGCTGTAGCTGGCCGCTTTCAACTGTGGAAAAATAAATATAAATGCGCCTATCAAACTAACATTTCAGGATATATAAAAGAAACAATTTTCCCCCTCAGAAGACGAAAGAAAAAGCAAACAGGAAGGAAATTATTTGCTTGAAAACCGTGAAATAAAGCAGCATTCATGGCAACTATATATAGTATAGGCTATAAGTAAAAACAAGCACTTAACTCGTTAACAGAGTTTTTCAACGCTTAAGGGACCGAAACCCAACACTGTCTACTCCTGTTTCTTATTTTATACTGCGTATAAGTAGCAATATTTTCTTGAAAGAACAAAGAAGCAAGAATGGAGACAAGAAAAGCAAGGTCCTTTCCATATAATTCGGAAAATATGCAGTTGTCTCTCAATTTTCCAGACATTTAGTACAATTTCAGCTCACAATTAACTTCACTAATTTATGAATAAAACATAAATGCGTTGCAGTTAATAATAATCCCGAAATAATACAAATTTATCACATTCCAAATCATAGTAAAAACACTAATAAATGAAAAAAATATGAACAAAACAAACTTTTCAAAACATATATTTCATTCATGATATTACTTTAAATTAATAATATATACTTGGCTGTGGAAATAGATTCCAAACCTACAATTTCCCTGATATTTTATTCCCAGAAATCTAAAATGCCTGAATTTGCTATGCAGGTTTTCCTGTTTACATCATGCCTTAAGGACACCATATAACTAAATAAATGATGAAAAATGGAAATGAAGACAGTGAGGGGGGGGGGAAACAGGGCGTGGTAAAGTTCAAAATGGCAAGATGGCAGCTTATGACAAAACGTCAATCGATACAAGAAAACAATAAGTGAAATTGCCCTTATTATATAGTATATCGGCCCATATTTTTTTAATAATACAGCTTTACAAATAATAGTCCACTACAAGAAAATGAAGCGAATTCAGTGCACAAAAAAATCAAACAGCAGCTGGGAAATGTATAAACAAGATTATGTTTGTGTAAATATTTTCTTCCTTCAGACAAAATCTGTTAACTTAAAGTGTATATATTTTTATCAAATCTGAAGGGGAGTAGAATTTGCCTTTTTGATTTTCCCATGCACCAGGTGTTCACCGAGATATTTCCTCTCACACATTACACCCACAAAAAAAGCTTCATATCAAAGCATCTTAATCCCAACTTCTTATACTACATTATCGGCCTATTCAATTATACGGATTATTATGCACTCAAAACCAATATATGCGCCTAAAATTAATACAAGTGCATGCAGGTTCAGAATGAGATATTGCGTAATTGCAAAGATGAGCTCATTTATAATTAAATAAATGACATAGATGGTGAAATCAAATAGAAGGCCTTAGAAAAACCTACAGAAATACACGGAAATCAATGAAAATCAAATCAAATTATCTCGTCTCTCTTTCTCTATACAAACGCCGTCCACAAGAATATTTTTCCCCAACTCCATTAGTAACAGCGCCTTACTAAACACCAAGGATCCAATTCATGTATATCATTGCATATATGCTATTACAGACTTGAAAAATGGCAAAATCAAATGGAAACTACCAGAAAAACGTACACAGAAGTCCCCATAACTGTCGTCCACACAAGAATATTAAATTTCCTCAACTCAATTAGCAACAGCGCCTTACAAAACAACAGCATCAGGAAGCCATATTGTGCACATAAACATCAACTACCAACCCCATTTTACACATTGCCAAAAACCTAATTATTTCATAAAATCCTCTCCACAAGGGCAAAAATCTATCCAAAATAAAAGCGCCACCTGGCGTAAAGAAACAATAACTGTATTGTATACTGTATACAGTCCATACAGTATAAGTAGCATATGTACTACATGAAAGGTGTTGTGCACTAAACATAAGAAACCCGATCGATATAAGGTCATCAAAAGACAGACTACACCTTAAAGATGGCGTGAACATCTTCCTTAATCCCTAAATTAGCAAATTTATCCTTTCTTTTGACATATTCAAGAAGATCATTAAATTATAACACTGTTATATCAGTATTTTGCAAACTATAAACGGCCAAGTATTTATGCAGGTTTTTCTTTCGATATTTTTACAGAAATTTTCAACATAGGACTTATTTTTGGGATGAAGAAATAATTAGGTGGATCCAGGTAATAACAAAAATATATATTCCTGGCCTTCGAGATATGACTAATATTTTGGGAGGAAATAATTCCGAAATATTTTTCTGTCATATCCAGTTCCAGTCCGCCTTCTAAATAACAGTCATAACAAAATGGAGAAATAAATAAGACAAATATATTTGAAGTTTGAATGTCAGTTGCGTGCAACATGCTTGACAGCTAGGTGCAATCAGGCAAACTGCACAGCAAATTGCAACTATTATTGCTAAATTACTTGCGTGTGCCACATGCCAACCAACACATAGCAATTTTTGTTGCAATTTTCCACCTGAAATCTAGATGTCAACAAAAAAAATGTCCAATTACTACTGTTTCACCATGGTTTCACTCCACATAAATCACAAATCGTTCTCTGCAATTTCAACCAAAATCCCTCGCCAACAAAAAAAACATAACAGTAGTATATAAGTAATAAGGAGCACAATTTAAATAGTGAAAGATAGAATTACATATATACAATTCAGGAAAATGTGGTTTAATATAAGTTTCAGAATTCATCACGTATAGGTTCTGAATTCTAACTAAAATTTTGTAAATTCTTTATAAAACCGACAGCAATTATTTACTGCGTGTAAATATAAATAGCAAAGGTCCCCACTCGGTGAAATTCACAATTTCATAATTCAATTTCCACAGTTTTCGCAGGAATTTATCAGTATTTCTAGATCATTTCCAAAGTTTTTCATGGATCTATTAGATTTGTGTTGGTTTTATTTACCAGAAATCTCCATGTTTATACCCAGTATGATTCAACAATCCCGCATCCATCCAATGATCTTCAACCGGCAGTGATATAATGCAGTATATTCTATAACGTATAAACGAAACCACAGCAAATCGAGAACCGTAACTCGGGACTCGTTTCAAAAATTAAAAAAAAAAACCTGCAATGTATTTCCGTCGAAAGCCGATCCAAGATCAACAAAAAGGAAACCGATATCATTAATTACTGATCGAAGAAGATTAAATAAAGCATGTAATTACCGGATTGGAGTATGGAAACGCTGAAAGACGAACTCCTTCGCGGATCAGTTTCTCTTCGAGCAACAACCGCACCGGAATCCTGGGCGAGTTGCGGCAGTTGTTGGTAGCGGTTGCGGCCGACAACTCCGCTTTTCCTTCCTCATACTCGTCCAAATACCGCTCTTCCCTTTCTCCATCCGTGTCATCCTCCTCCTCTTCTTCATGTCCTCCTTCCCCTTCTTCCTTCTCTTCGTCTTCATCTACCCCACTCGCAAATCTTATTCCGCCAACACGCGTCCGCCGCCCTCGCCGTCTTTTCCTTCCAGCCGCTACCGCTACCGCTCCCGACTCCAAAACCACATCGTCGTCGTACATATACGAACTGGCAGCGTTATCTTTATGACTATCATCGCCGCGTTTAGCATCGTTCACCGGCGTGCCTTTGCACTCTTCCAGGGTGTAGTAGACGGCTGTCCCGCCGTGTTCCCGCAGGGTTTTGACGGCGCACAGCACGCGGTTGCGGTGCTCCGCATCCGCAACTCCGATGGCGTCGAGATCGGCTTCGCCGATCTGTTTGCAGATTTCTAGATCGTCGTAACCGTTGTCCAGGAATCCCTCGGCGTAACGGGACAGTCGCATCGCCGTCAGCCATTCTTCCACGATGTTGCTGTCGGACGTTGCCATCGATGGATCCGAGTGGGGAAAACAACAAATGATTAAAAAGCTAGGGGGCGCCGCCGGAAGGAGCGAACGGCTCCCACCCGTCTTTGGCGACAGCCAAAGTCGCTCTATTGCCTTTCCCCTTGCGGGAAAATGCGCGCCGCGTTCGACGCATCCAGTGTGACGTGATCCCTGTCCGTCGTCCCCTTCATTGCGTATTCTCTGAAAGTAAACCGCATTCACAAAATATTCACGTGTTTTAATATGCCCGACGCGTTTATTATTTTAGCAGGCGTTTTCAGAGGCCTGATTAATACGAACTTTAATAATGTCAGTTATTGTATTTTAAAAAAGCACCCAATAAATTAAAATGAAAAAACATTGAATTCATGCGATGCACTGATCTCATTGAACATATTGAATTCGCATCCCCATTGAATCTCGATAATTCGAAAAATTACTGTATTATATTTGCGGCAATACAATTTTTTTGCTCTTTATTACTTACATTTTAAAAAATAAATGCAATGCTCACGTAACCGAAACTCAGATGGTTAAAATTGCACGTTTCTTCGCAGCTTCTCGCCTCTTTTGTTTCTTCTTATTCAAATGGTGCTTTTGCGTGGCATCAAAGAAAAACTGTACTTCTTCCTTTACTTCCAGTTCTCGCATCATATACCGCATGCCGGCCAAATTGAACCCAATCATATCCTAAGAATTAATTTTTTGGTTGTAAAACTATCATTTCTTAAGTCTTAATCAATCTATATCAAAGCGAAGTAGTACCAAATGTTTACGGCTAAACAAGCAATTAATTATCTGTTCTCACCCTCATTTCTTTCACTCGTTCCGTTGAGAGAGTGCGAATCTTCTCGATTGTTGGAAGCAAAACCTGGTTCGATGTTATTTGACCATGATGAACCCTGCAGTTAACGGAAACCAATTCAGTCTTCGCGGAACCAGTGAACCGTATTCTATGTAAAATGTCCAATATATCACACCGCAAAAGGAAAAAAAGGCAGCGGCACACCAATTCCACTTCCCAAGCTTTCTCGAGAAGGACCCCGAGGGCTTCCAACAGTTCAATGGTGCTGTTAAATGGCAGAACCAACAGTGCTGTTTCCAGTTCACTGATAAATCCCAACATGCACCAGAAATTACACATTAGGAAAATGGGGCACATGTGATGAAATGAATGAAATTGTCACCTTGATTTTATCTGTTTCAATATGTGCAACATGAAATGGTCATAACTCGGCGTTCTGTACGCTATCAGAAGTGGATGATCAGGGGCCTTGTTGGTAGAAACGGTTTCAGATTTCTTTCCTTCTTTGTAAATTTCCAGGGCCTCGATTATCCTGTCGGCCTTATTGTTAAGAAATAATCAGAACCTTTACGTACAGCAATCGTGATAATAAATGTTCATGTTTTGCGCTAAGTTTTGAACCTACAGCTGCAACAGTTTCCAGGGTCTTTTTACCCGCCAGTCCAGCATCGGTGTTTCTTTCTCCAGCTATCTGATTTTCATAGTTTCGAACGTGAACTCAACATGATTTTCCCACAAACAAACAGTCAAATTGTGTACTCCATAACTTAAATGCAATGGTTTTTATATAATTTTACACTTAACAAATGTCAATGAAAAATGTCTTTAAATAACGCAAACTTATATGAATTCACTTTCTTTAATGCACTATTGAATTAAGTTCCTAATAATCTTCTTCACTAGTAACATCATTGTTTTTAATAAAAGCTATTGCAATGACGAATGCAGTTATATTATGAAGAGCACAATTTGAAGACTGGGAAACAATTTTTCTGTTTGTTTTTTTGGTAAAATACATGCATTCCAAATGTGAACTGAAATTACAGTGAAAAAACAACACCTATTCTGTTAATTAATGCAGTTGCTTTACGAATCTCATGATTAATACACAATTCCCTTAGCAAATTTTGAAGAAAATGAATGCATTAAGTGAAATGCATATTTGCCTGTCACTGTAATTAAGTTGAAAATGCATTTCAATATTAATTACAACTGGTTCGTCTTCTGTGACCATCGCTTTCTCATATTCGGCTTCTCGTTCCTGAACGAAGCAAAACAGTCAATGTAACAATTTACATGTAACATAGGTCAATAATAGTGAATTGCGTTAAACATCTAATAACTGACCATCTCCTTTTCTTCTTCCAGCACAAGGATTTCTTCACTTTTCTGCCACAGCCGTATCGACTTGTCATGTGATGCAGATACAACGTGCTGACCGTTCGGACTCACGGCCAACGCCCATACTTCGCCATGATGGCCCTTAGAAAAGAAAACGTTATTTCCACATACTGGGGCGTGTTTAAGATGAAGCCTTCTTACTTCGAACGTGCTGATTTTCTGAAATGTATCCAAATCCCACAGTTTGACTTTGGCGTCCTTTCCTCCGGAAAACAGCATGTGCGTTTGCGGCACGAATTGCATACTCATCACGCTAGCGAAGTAAATTCAGTAAGCACGTAACCAAAAAATAAAGTTTACTGTTATGCGGTTTATTTGGCAACAGTGATACCTATCATCATGAGCAAATATAGACTTGTGGCAATCGCCAAAATCAAGCCCCCATATTTTGATGTTTCTGTCCGCCGACCCGGTCGCGATCATTGCGCTGTCGTCCGAGATGTCCATGCACAGCACGGGAAACTTGTGGCCGTACAAAGTCAGGAAAAACTGCTCCACGAAACGAGAACAAAATCTTTTGTTTGGAAACTTTCAGAGACGGCATTTCCGTAAACGCAACCTTTAAGGTGTCGACGAAGAAGATTTTAACCGTGCTATCCAACAGCGAGACCGCGATCAGTCTTCCATCAGCGCTGAACTTAACTGCCAGAACGTCTTCAGCCATCTTGAGTGTCTGAACATGGCAGACGCTTAGTCGCTTCCTACAAGATGTTCGAACATATTTTCCGGTAAATCATCAGGAAACCGTTATTTGAAACGAGTTTTAAATTGTCGGAAAAGGAAAAACTGGCATAATCGATTTTCCTTGAATGGTAAACGTGGAAGAAACCAAAAACTACAATTTGTGTTTGACGTCGATCCCATTGAAAACAAATGTCACTGATTGGTTCATACAGTCGAAGTATTGCTACATAACAGAGCAAATTTACATATACAGGGAAGAGAATAAATAATATATATTCTCCCAGTTTTTCACAGAATACCGTCTGTTTAATGACCTCGAGTCAGTTTCGGGATCGACGACCAGTTCGAAATCCCAGAATTTAACTGTTTTGTCGGCTCCTCCAGACGCAAAACCTCTCTATTAAAAGAAGTAAGAGAACACAGTTTAACTGCAGCATTGTCACTGGCTGGAATTTTGCACTCCATATATCACTTTCGTGGACCTTATTGGACGTCAAGCACAATGACCACAACGCGCCCTCATGGGCTGTGACAATGTCCAGGACTCGCGATGCCGCTATATCGAAAATCTGCAGTTTTCCGCTCTGCAAAAATTCCCGTTCGGTAAGCGTCTAGTAAGACTTTACTCATGATGTTATTCTCACTTTGGTTCCGATCACGCAGTGCCGATCGCCAGGTACAAACAGACAGCATAGCGCGTACTCGCAGGGCATCGTGCGAATACACTGTTGGGAGGATCTGAAAATAAAGCGGCAAAGTAAGACGATGTTATTGAGAAGACCGGAAGCTGTGAAAAAAACACCGATACCTGTTCCAGATCTTGACGGTGTCGCCGCTAGCCGATAGGATGCCGGTGTTATCTGAACTGAAACACAACGTGCGCACGTCGGTCCTGTGGCCGGCAAGGTGAAGCTTGGCGCACATTTGCGGCACGCCGTCTTTCTCACGAATGTTCACGGCGTACGTCTCCAACGTGTTGTTGCCGAGCAGCAGAATCAACTGTGAATTGGAAAACATTCACCAACATTACCAAATTTAAACTGAAGGTAGTTTTCAATATTGGAAGTAGAATATCATGTTATCATTTGTTGCAAGCGGAATACCAAAAAACATTTACAAATTTAGTGGTTTGCATTGTTACGGCTCGTTATTTTCACCTTCAGCGTCTCCACTTTGTGCACGCACATATCGAAAGACTTTATCTTGGCCGAGGCCTTGACCGCCGACAACCGCATCACTTCATCTTGCACACTTTCTTCTTCGCTCGCGGCTGCTGCCGTAACATCCGCGTTTTCCGTCTCTAACCTGCAAATCGCAATTTCTTAACTTGATACACACACCATTTTCCACCAAAATCATTATACAAATTACCTCATTTTCTTTACGGCTTTCTTAAGCCTTTTCGCGCGTCGTTTTGACAGTTCCTCTCCGCTGATTAGTCTGAAAAGTTCCAGGGTTGAGTCCGTGCCGTGACAGCCCAACACAACCTGGTCACTGTCCAATTTGAGCGACACTACGTGATCTCTGGCGCGCCGCATAATAGAACCCAGCTTCACACATTTGCAAATATCCTGTGAAAATATTTACGTCTTAAGAGAAGCAACCAAGCAAAAGATTTAGAAAAATATCTCTCATATCCATACAGATGTGCCGTCATCTTCCGTTCCCTCCTCTTGCTCTTTTGCCACGTCTGTCACTTCATCAGGATCACCCTGAATAAAACAAATATATATATTTGTAGCAAAATTAAGCAAGCAGGATATGCGATTCGAAGAACCTTTTCATCTTTGAAGTGCATCTTCCAGATGCGCAACTCGCTGTCCGAAGCTCCCGTCACGAAGCGGCTCTCGTCAGCCCACATTACCAGGTCCCAAACTTCGCTGCGGTGTCCCACAAGTGTCTTGAAGCAATGCTGGGTGTCCAGATCCCAGAACTTGATGAACGTGTCTTTGGAACTGGACACGAGGATGTTGCGGTCCCTCAGGAAGCAACACCTTGTCACGACACCTTTGTGACCGCGCAGACGGAAAAGTCCCGCTTCGTTGACGACATCCCACACGACTATCTCGGTGTCCTGCAACGGTAGAAGCCATTTTTAAATAATGTGAACTGACAATGTTTCGGTAACAGAACAGGGACAAAATACAAACCTTGCCACCGGTGACAAGTCTGGCTCCGTTCGCATCGTACGCAATGCACGAAACCTGGGATTTGTGTCCCTGAAAGGTCACCTCACACTCTGAATTACTGCGATTAAAAATCCTGACAGATCCATCGGTGTACGCGACAGCCAAATGTTTCCCGTCTGGGGCACTTGCCAATTCGGTAACTTCGCATTTGGATCCATGTAAAACAGCCACCTTTAAAAACGAAATGTTTTGAAGAAATCATCAAAGCAATTAGAAAGCTATAGAGAATTTTTGTTTTGTGGAATAAAGATTTTTGCAGATTTTTATTAGCTTGCAATTTTCATTCATTTTTTATTGCGTAGAGCTGTGGAGTGCGCCGTAATAAAACCGTTGGAATTCGAACGTTTTTGAAATTTTTAGAACGTTTTTGAATTTATAGAACGGTTTTGAATTTATAGAACGTTTTTGAATTTATAGAACGTTTTTGAATGTATGGAACGTTTTTGAATTTGTAGAACGTTTTTGAATTTGGAAAACGTTTTCGAATTTATGGACCGTTTTGCACGTTGTCTACGTAAATAGGCCTACTGCTTGAACCAAATTACAACGACATTTATCTGTTTATTAATACGAGTAAAACAGTATACCTTGTCGCCTTTTCTGATGTCCCATATGAAGACGTTTTCACATGATCCTACGGCCGCAAAGCGATCGCTTAATCCTTTGGTCTTTACAAAAGTGACGTTGGATTTGGCGCTTGCAATAACGTTAAAAACGGCTGCCGGCACGTAACGCAGATATTGCTTAGTCAATCCCATCGTTTTCTCTTGAAAACTACAGCAAACACGCAGATTTAAATGGGAAACAACTAATAACACGCGCTTCCGCCATTGCTAACACCACCACGTGCAACATCAGACGTTTGGAGCATAGAGATAGAGATAATATATACTGGAGACAAATTATTGACTTCTATCTTATGACGCTTCTACAAACGGAGTTCCACTTCGTTCTCCCGGCTGTTTTCTTGTTATCACTCAATTTCATTTTATTTATTCAACGCAGCTCACCTATGATATATGCGTAAATAGGAGAGCAAATACAAAAATCAATTGAGCATTTATTTTCACACACACTTTACATTTGTATATCGAATTTAATCCCTCCTTGAATTTATTCTTGACCCAGAGGTTCGATCACATATAAATAAAAGCAAATACATGTACCAATCAGAAATATGAGAAAAAAATACAATACCTGGAAAAACTAATACATTCACTAATTTGCACTGTCAATAGTTTAAACTGTTAATTTTCAGAGTGATAACAAAATAAAGGAATGAAACAAAGCAAAACGAGCAACAATCTCAGTTACTGACCTCCCGCGCAGTACGA